>JAOTQJ010149931.1:12259-32408 GCA_025642045.1 Solanum sejunctum
GAATTTCTTTAGGTTTTGAATGAGTTAATTCCTCCTTCATTAGGTTCTATATAATTATGTGTTGAGGTTTTTATTGTATTTACACTTCAAATTGTTGAAATTTTTGTTCATGGTTATATTCACATGAATCCTACTTGAATTGATTATTATTATTTTTACTATGCATTATTTTGAGTTAATGATGAAGGTTTTCATGCATTATTGTAAAGTATGAGTTTTTAGGTAACATGCATGTCCTAAATGCATATATTTTTGTGAGTCATAAATTATGATAATTCCAAATTATGCATGATCTTACAAAATTTTAAATGAGTTCAAGTTCATCAGTAGGTGATGATTTTTTCTTAAAAAAGAGCATGATGACTTGAGAAGAGTTTAAACCTTTTTTTTTTTAGTACAGTTCAATGAGGCTAGATGACATAATCTTTGAGTTATTTAATCACTTCACATATATGGGAATAATGAGTTATTTTTGGAGTGTTATAGAGAATCGATTTGGTTAGGAGTTTGAAATAACTCAATCTCCATAAAGATATAGTCATCGTACCATAGGATTATGTGTTGGTTCGGGTGACTCCTCACTTGTCCCCAAAGAGAACTTTTACTATGGATCAAGTTACGTTACAACTCTTAGTCTAGCGAGGTATTGGATGGTATTGGATGGCTGTGGCAATAACAATAGTTCATTGTAGCATCACCAGCTTATAAGTAATGACTGTCACTTAGAAAAACTCCCCAAAGTAAATATTATTATCTTTTTGAGTTGCATTTATTAATTGTATTTGTAAAGCATTATTTTATTTATAAACTTACATGCTTTATTGAATTGAGAGAGTACTATATTCTTTTCCTTGATTTTGCCTTGAGTATATATCTTATCAGCTATTTTAGATACCATACAAGTTAAGTAGTGATGTCATTTGGCCTATATCATTTTATAATGCAAATAAAAGTGCTGCAGATCTTTAATATCTACTTCATTGATGATTAGTCCTTCTCAGCTAATGTGAGGCCTCCTTGCTTTCGGAGAAATTCTTTTTTTTATCCTACCTTTATTTGATACTTCTTTTATAAGGTACCTATGGGCATATTACTATATCTTCTTTTGAGTCATTTAGAGAATTCATTGACAAAGTTAGAGTAGAGTCAGGCTGGTGTTTCTAGAATCTATTTCTAAATATTATTTCAATTAAGTTTGAAACACCCCAAAAAGTGTCCAAAAATGTGGCTCGAAAATGATCATAATTGTAATTTTTATATATCTCAAAATTCGTGTGTGATATCAAAAATTCAACTTCATATTCGTGATTAGGGGGTAGAATTGAGTGGAAAATAGATATAACTCTGATTTAAAAGCAACTATATCAAAATTTGATTTTCTAAAGTTGATGAAAAATAGAATCGATCCCCACCCCTGGTGCGACGCAGACAGGGCTCGAACCAGTGTTAATTTTTTGCAAGTTTTTCTATTTCAGTCCAAGGCTTTGAGACCTTGGCCTAAGCCTTCCTCTACGTAAAAACACCTATACTTTGTCATTTGTCAACCCTATATCATTTAAGACATTCTCCAAAAATCCTCTCAAACACTTAGCCAAATATTTCATTCAAAATCAAGTTTCCTAAACTCATTAGAAAAATATTTCATTCAAATTCAAGTGTCCCAAACTCATTCTGGATCATAAGGAATTCAATCAAGCTTCAAGTTCCTATTCAAATCTTCATCAATGAAATCTCTAAAGTTGAGGTATGTATGTTTCAACCATTATGTCCTTTCACCCATGGTGCCCTACCTTTTTCTTTTTAGTAAAGTGCATATTTTCAGGTTGATTTATCCATGGATATTTCTCATTATGAATTGATTATGAAATATGTTG
Source organism: Solanum sejunctum (assembly GCA_025642045.1). NCBI lineage: Eukaryota > Viridiplantae > Streptophyta > Magnoliopsida > Solanales > Solanaceae > Solanum > Solanum sejunctum. The sequence goes on from JAOTQJ010149931.1 coordinate 14,134, forward strand.
GGGTTTTATAAAATATGGATTGTTTAAGCATGTTTTAAGCTATAAATCTATGATTTATTATGAGATTTGATGAGGGATTTCGATATATCTTGCATGAGGGTATTACCAAGTATTAGTGGGTTAATTTACATTAAGTTTTCTCACATAATTTCACACTTGAATTACATGATTTTGAACTAGCAACACACAACCACCAAGTGTTTGATCAAATGTCTGGTTAAGAATTCTTGAGTTATTGATGGTCTTATGCATGGCTTATGAGCTAAGTAACTTTATAATGATTAAAAGGAATGTATGAATGAGTTGTTTTCTTGAAAAGTATCTATACTGTTTCAAGTTGACCACACATTATTGAGGGGGTGCTATGCCTCAATCGCCATGTTGGAGGGGTAGTAGGCCCATGTTACCAATTGAGAGGTAGATCCCTCAATGACCTTGTCGAGGGGTGGTAAGCCCACACTACCAATTGAGGGTTAGATACCTCAATCTCATTGTCAAGGGGTGCTAAGCCCGTATTACCAATTGAGTGGTAGATACCTCAATTGGCTTATCAAGGGATTATAAGACGTACTACCAATCGAGAGGTAGATACCTCAATCGCCTTCCAAGAGGGTGGTATGCCTTGGATTCCAAGTACTAGTTTGCTTGGTCTATGATGATGGTCTCTTCCTACACATGTATTATGTTCTATACAAGCATGTTTTACTTCAAGCATTGATCATGCATGACATATTGCTAATATACTATCACTTGCTTATGTATATGAATTTTGAGTATGTTATCTATCTCTTGTTGCATTGCATCCTACATACTTACTATATTCATATGTAGTAACTCATACCCTATGCCTATATGATGTTACTATGTAGGAACTAGAACCCTTCACGATCATCCTCCCCTTGGCTAGTTGGTCATCTTGAAGAATAGCTATTGGCGAGTCCACAAGTTCGGGGATTCTAGCTTAGCATTCCTACTTTTGTTATTTCTTATACTGAACTTGATACTAAAAGGGTGAGCCCGAAAAGTGTCTTGGCCCCCGCCCAATCTATGTTAGAGGTATTATTGGACAAGTTATGTAATTATGCTTTGAGCTTTGACTCTTTTGATGATTTATGCTATTAAAGACTTCCCTTAGTCCCTTTTATCCTTTTTTATACTCTCTTATTATTGCTTACTTTGCTTCTGTGACCAAGGATATGTAATTGATATGCTGAGAGGCTTATATGGGGTCCCTTTGGGTTTTCATTTGCCATGTCACATGTAGGCCCTAGGCTTAGGTCATGAAAAACTTGGTATCAGAGTAGTAGGTTGTTAATGGTCCTTGGCATCCAACACAACGCGTTGATTAGAGTCTTATTCATGGTTGCCAAGTGCACCATAACTATGAGTAAGAGGTTGTGAGGCGATATAGGAAATGTTTCCCTTCTTCTTGATCTATATAGTGTTGTAGAAGTTAAGTTAAGGTTTTCCCCTAATGAATGTTCTTTATTATTTAGATCATGCCTATACCAAGAGGAAGAAGAGCTCATAAACTCAAAGAATAACCAACTCATGAAGAGTTGTAGGATGCTAATGCCATGTTAGCTCAAGTTATGACTAATCAAATTAACCAAGGGGCCCAAGCGCCGCATCCTCCTAGCCAAGCATCAAGAGTGATGGATTTTATGAGGATAAAGCCACAAGAGATCCATGGGTCTAAAGTGGATGAGGATCCTCAAGAATTTATTGATGAGGTGTACAAAGTGTTATCTAACATGGGTGTTAGATCGAAGGATAAAGCCCAGTTGGTAGCGTACCAACTCAAAGGGGTGGCCCACGTATGGTTTACCCAATGGAAAGAGGATAAGGGGAACAATAATGTGATCCTTTGGAAGGAGTTTAAGGTGGCATTTCTCAACCGGTTCTTCCCTATTGAGCTAAGGGACGCCAAAATGATGGAATTTATAAATCTAAAGCAAGGTCAACGAGTATGAGGGAGCATGCCCTCAAGTTCAAACAACCCTCTAAATATGCTCCACAATTAGTGGCTGAGCCAAGATCTAGAATGAATAAGTTTGTGATTGATGTATCCAATTTAGTGAATGAAGAGTGTCGTGCTACTATGTTAATAAGTTATATGGATTTTTCCTGCCTAATAATATATGCTAAACAATTGAAGGGTGAGAAAGTTGAGAAAGAGGAGGGGTAATGAGGCCAACAAGTCCTGTTTTAAAGATAGATTCCAAGGTCCTAAGGGTGGCCGATTTTATCAAGGTCAAGTGTCTTACAATGCTCCTATAAAAGGTTTGCTAATGATAACCCTAAGGTCCAAGGTGGTGGTGGTGTGGTTCCTAGTCTAAGGTGGTGGTGGTGTGGTTCCTAATGTTATGTTCCCGAGATGTGGAAAATGCCATGATGGCCCATGTTTGAGGAATACTAATGCTTGCTATGGTTGTGGAGAAGTGGGTCATAAGATGATTAATTGTCCACATAATCAAAACAAGGGTAGAGATGGCCATCCACAAGGCCGAGGTGTAAATGCAGATCCTAGGGGAAGGGGAGGTCAACATGGTGGTGTCCTAAGGCACAACCGGTTCTATGCTCTTCAAGGGAGGCAAGGGGTAGATAAGGTGCTCGATATACCAATTTGTTAAAAGTCTTTGATTTTGATGTGTAAGCATTTATAGACCCGGGTGCCACTCTTTATTTTGTTACTCCTTTCGTTACCAAAAAGTTTCATGTTAAACCCGAATTATTGTGTGAGCCTTATGAGGTATCTACTTTCGTTGTTGCATCCATTATTGCTAAAAGGGTTTATAGAAATTGTCATGTTCTCATTTTCCATAAAGTATAGCCTTGTGATTTTGATGAGTTGGATATGGTGGATTTTGGTGTCATTCTTTGGATGGATTAGTTGCATGCATATTATGCCTCTATTAATTGTAGAACCTTTAGGATCAAATTTATTCCCTAATGAACCTGTACTTAAGTGAGAAAGTCATGATGTGGTGGTCAAGGGTAGTTCATTTCTTGCGTTAAAGCCTAAAAGTTGATTTCTAAGGGGTGTCACTATCATCTTAAGAGGGTGAGAGATGTTGAGTCTAAAGTCCTTCCTATAGAATTGGTTACGGTGGTTAATGAATTCCTTGATATCTTTCCCAATGAGCTTCCCAATGATCCTCCAAAAGAGAAATAGATTTTGGTATAGACCTCCTTCTTGATACTCAATCCATTTTTATTCCCCCTTACCATATGACCCCGGCGAAGTTGAAGGAGTTGAAGGATCAATTGAGGGATTATTGGAGAAGGGTTTTATTAGGCCTATCCAATCACCTTAGGGTGCACCAGTGTTGTTTGTGAAGAAGAAGGATGGTACTCTTAGAAAGGACATTGACTACCGACAACTTAATAGGGTCACCATAAAGAATAAGTATATTTTAAAAAGGATTGATAATCTTTTTGACCAACTTCAAGGGGCTATTCACTTCTCTAAAATTGATCTTTGGTCTGGGTATCACCAAGTGAAAGTGAGGGAGTGTAACATTCCCAAGATAGCCTTCTAGACTAGGTGTGGGCACTATGAGTTTATGGTTATGTCCTTTGATTGACTAATGCACCAGCTATCTTCCTTGATCTTATGAGTAGGGTCTTCAAACCCTACCTTGATTTATTTATGGTGGTATTTATTAATGATATCTTGATCTATTCCCATAGTGAGGAGGAGCATGTAGATCACTTGAGGGAGGTGATGCAAATCTTGAGAGAGGAGAAGTTGTATGCCAAAAATGAAAAAAGTGAGTGTTGGTTGAAAGAGGTTTCCTTTCTAGGTCATGTTGTGTCGGATGATGGTATTAAGGTGGATCCTAAAAACACCGAGGTAATTAGAAATTGGGCTAGACCTTTGACTTTATCAGATATTAGAAGTTTCTTAGGCTTAGCGTGTTACTACAGGAGGTTTGGGAATGAGTTCTCTTCTATTACTTCTCCCATGACCAAGTTGACCCAAAGGAAGGCAAAATTTGTATGGACTGATGAGTATGCAAAGAGTTTCATAAAAATTGAAAGATAAGCTTGTCTCCGTTCCAATCTTGTCTCTACCGGAAAGGTTTGTTATGTATTGCGATGCCTCAAGAATTGGTTTGGGTTGTGTTTTGATGAAAAATTGTAAAGTGATAGCTTATGTCTCTAGACAACTTAAGGTGCATGAAAAGAATTATCCTACCCATGACCTTCAATTGATCGCTACGGAATTTGCCTTGAAAATTTGGCGTCATTACTTGTATGGGGTACACGTTGATGTGTTTATCGATCATAAGAGTCTCCAATATGTGCTCACCCAAAAAAGATCTCAACTTGAGACAATGGAGGTGATTAGAGATTCTTAAAGATTATGATATGAGTGTGCATTATCACCCCGGTAAGGCTAATGTCGTGGTTGATGCTTTGAGTAAGGTTTATATGGGTAACCCAGCTTATGTTAATGATAGTGGCAAAGAAGTGGCAAAAGAGGTTCATCAGTTTGGCTATGTTGGGATTTAGGTTGCATCAGGTTGATAATGGTGGCGTAGTAGTTATTGATAGTTCTAAGTCTTCCTTGATTGAGGAGGTGAAGGCAAAGCAAGATCTTTACCCCAACTAGTTAGAGTTGAAGGCTTTACTGACAGATGGTAAGGTGGAGGTTACCCCTAAGGAGGAGATGGTGCCCTTAGGTACCAAGGTAGGTTGTGTATTCCTAGTGCGGATGACTTAAAAGAGAAGATTCTTGATGAGGATCATAATTCTTCCTATTCTATTCACCCCGATTCTACAAAGATGTATAGAGAATTAAGGGAATTGTTTTGGTGGGGTGGCATGAAGAGAGATATTGCTAAGTTTGTATCCAGTTGCCATAATTGCCAACAAGTCAAAAGCCGAAGATCAAAGGTCGAGTGGCCTAGCCCAAGATATAGAGATGCCTACTTTAAAGTGGGAGAAAATTAATATGGACTTTCTGGTTTGGTTGCCTAAGACTAGAAAGCATTTTGACTCTATTTGGGTTGTGGTTGATAGAATGACAAAGTCGGCTCATTTCCTACTAGATAAACTACTTATGGTGTCAAAGATTATGCTAAGTTTTACATTTATGAATTAGTTAGATTGCATTGGGTGCCTTTGTCTATCATATCGGATCGTTGTGCTCAATTCACTACTCACTTATGGTGGTCCTTCCAAAGAGGTCTTGGTACCAAGGTTAAGCTTAGTACGGCCTCACCCTCAAATAGATGGCCAAGCCGAAAGAACTATCCAAAATCTTGAGAATATTATCAGAGTTTGTGTTTTGGAGTTTAAGGATAGTTGGGATGATCATCTTCCACTCATTGAGTTTGCTTACAATAATATTTATCATTCTTGCATTGGTTTGGCTCCTTTTGAGGATCTTTATGGTAGGCATTGTAGGTCCCCAATTAGATAGTCTGAAGTAGGGGGGAATTGCTTTGTTAGGCCTGGATTTGGTTCTAATAGCCATGAAGAAGGTAAGGTTGATAAGGGATAGGTTGAAAATAGCCCAAAGTCGACAAAAGTTCTATGCCGATGTGAGGAGGAGGGATCTTTAATTTCCTATGCAGATGTGAGGAGGAGGGATCTTGAAATTAAGGTTGGTGATTGGGTCAATTTGAAGGTCTCACCCATGAAGGGTGTAGTTATTTTGGTAAGATGGGTAAATCGAGTCCAAAATTTGTGGGTTCTTATAGAGTGGTAAGAAGGATTAGTAAGGTGACCTATGAGTTGGCGTTGCCCAATGATATGAATATGGTTCATCCGATCTTCCATGTGTTTATGTTGAGAAAGATTGTGGGTGACACAAGTGCTATTGTGCCTCTTGATATCGAGGGTGTTGTTGAAGATAATTTGACTTATTTAAGTGGTTCCGGATAGAAATTTTGGATAGACAAATGAAGAGGTTGAGGAATAAGGATGTTGCTTCCATTAAGGTCCTTTGGAGGAACCAACAAGTTGAAAGTGCCACATGGGAAGCGAGGCATAAATGCAAAAGTAATATCCCTAACTCTTTTATTCTACTCAACCTTAAGGTACTAATTCTAAGTCCCCTTTATGATTCCAAGTCTTATGTTCAGGCCTTATGTCATTTGCATGCATTCATGTTTATGTTAACAAGTTCATGGTGATTTTAACACTTATGTTCAGATTTTTTGAAAATGATGTTTAAGTGCATTGTTTCATTCTCATTGGGGCTGATGCCTTTATGATTACTCTTCTTATATACGTTTCTTTGACATTCGAGGACGAATGTTCCCAAGGGCCAAATATTGAAACGACCCAAAAAATGCCCGAAAATACGCCCCGAAAATGCCCATAATCATAATTTTTATAAATCTCAAAATATGTACATGATATCGAAATTATGACTTTATATTCATGATGAAAGGGAAATATTGAGTGTGGGATGGGTATAACCATGATGTTAGGGCAACAGTATCAAAATTCAATTTTTTAAGGTTGACAAAATACAGATCTGTGCCTCTGGCGCGACGCAATGAGGGCACGGACCAGTGTTAATTTTGTGCTAATTTTTCTATTCCAGTCCAAGCGTTTGAGGCCTTGGGTCTCAGCCTTCATCTGCATAAAAATACCTATACTTAGTCAATTTTCAACCCTATATCATTCAAGACATTCCCCCAAAACCCTCTCAAACACAACCAAATATTTCATTCTCACAAACTCATTCCGGATCACAAGGAATTCATTCAAGATTCAAGTTCCTATTCAAACCTTCTTCAATGAAATCTCCAAAGTTGAGGTATGTGGGTTTTAATTATTGTGTCCTTCCATATATTGTGCCTAACCTATGTTTTAGTAAATTGCATGTTTACAAGTCAATTTATCCATGGATATTTCTTATTATGAATTGATTATCAACTATGTTGGGGTTTCATGAAATGTTGACTATTTAAATATGTTTTGAGCTATGAATCTATAATCTATTTTGAGATTTGATAAGGGGTTTGAATATATCTTGCATGAGGGAGTTACTAACAATTCTAATATTCACGCTCCAATAAGAAAGCAGTCATTGTCAGCAATTAACCTAATCGATGGTTATGGTCGAATCCATAGGGAATATAGGGCCTGACTACAAGACTTCACTACTAATCATTTCAAGCATCAATAACTAAAATCTCTAAATGGAGGGGGGGGGCCTGTGATTCAAAAATAAAAGTAAAATTATGCCTATACTACTACGCAGGAAAACACTAAATTTTAGGGACAACTTAGGAATTGTGTTCCCCATGGTTCTTTGACTCGACTACCCTAGGTAACATAACCATAACTAAAGATTAGTATGTAGGACGATAACTTAGGTTCTTGCAGTCCTCTTGTGTAGATGAATGTCCAATTTCACCATGGCGCTTGGTCGGCAACCATGGCGTGCTAACTAACCATTACCAATTATCCTAGTAAATCTCCCCTTGGTTAGGTTCAGTTGATTAGATAAGAAGACATTGATCGAATCCTGTCATCTACTTCCCTTTTCCTATTCGTCACTACCTTGGTCAGGATCGTGATAGTACACGGGGTTTGGTGTTGGCCACCACCAAACAACAATCATAATTAAGGGAAATAAGCAATATATGAAAAGCCCCAGTAATAGAAACGCAATAAACTTAGGCTATCTTAAGTCAACTACCCATGGTTCCCAGAACCCCAAGTTGTGGGTGCTTAGCTACTCATAGCTGAGGCAAAACAAGCAAAAATGCACATACAAGACATAAATGAGTATTTTACCAATAACAATGAAGAAAGTAGGAACAACAAGTTGCAAACGCACAAGCGTGATTGATCAACAATGAATACAAGACAAGATTTGCTATCCCCAAAATGGTTTTCCAAGAGAAAATAATAAACTAATCAAAAAAACTAAGAAAGGATTCAAAAGATGATTGTAAAATGTCTCCTGGTCAAACTCTCTTCTAAAACCCTAACTTAATCTATATATAGTATGTACAAAATAACCCTAGAATTTATACAGAAAAGACAGTTGGCCGGTGATAAATGTCGCAGGTATGACTCATAGGATGACCTAGGAATCGTAGTCGGGGTCTTGTATCAGGTTCTTGGCATATTGGACTAAACCAATATGACCCATAAGTACAAGTCGTTGCTTGATCTACGACTCAGATGTTCCTCTCGTAGTCTTGGTCTTCAATTTTTGGTCCAACATTTTGGCTCTCTAATTCCTACTACAAGTCTACCTATACGAGTCATAAGGGAACTTATGACTCGTAGGATGGCCTCATAGGGATGACCTCCACTGAGCAGATTACTAAATATTTGGTCTCTAATTCTTGCTATGACATCCCCTATGACTCATAGCTTAGGCTACAACTCATAAGTATGCTCGTATGTCCTAAGCTACAGTAAAATCTGCAACTTTTATTCAAAATCATACCAACCTAACATTTCTAAAAGAAAAACACAAAAACACATTCCTTATTTTAGGCATCAAATTCGCATTAAGAACTCATAACATTCCTTATTTTAGGCATCAAATGTATTGTATTTGAGAGCACATCAGCACCCTCAACTTAGAATTATTGCTTGTCCTCAAGCAATGACTCGATGTACGTAGAGAAAAACAAATACATAGAAGTTATACTAATGGCATATACAACAACCTTTGATTTAGGTACCCAACTACTATTTTCAAAACAATTAAGCAAACAAGAACACAATAAGATACCTGGGAATCCAACTATGATAAGCTAAGGAGCATCAACCGTCCATAATCACTAGTATAGTCTTATGCTAGTCAAGTAGTGCAACTACCCTCACTAGAAAGAAGTCCCTCATACTTACTCAAAATCATTTAGAACTCGAGGACTAAGGAAACGTTCTCAATCTCACAACTGAAATTTAATGCATACTGACTAACACCATAGGCTAGCCTCTATACTCTCTTCTGGCTTGGTGATAAAGTGGAGTTGGATCACTTTAGGACATATAAGCTTGTAACATAGGTTTAGGATGCTTTGATATGGTATTTTAGGCAAGTAGTGACTACACGTTATCCTTGAACCATGTTTACTAACACTTTTTGCTTTCATAATCCGACCCTTTATAATATATCCACCCTTATTCTCCTGTTTTGAACTTTTCTCAAGTGGTTTCTTTCTCTTTTTTAGCTGTACCTTGATTTCAAACTAATTTTTGCTACTTTTTTTTGTCAACTCAAGGCACTTTACTTCTGTTTTTTTTCTTCACTCGGTTCATGATTTTCCATTTCTTTCTTGATTTTTCAACTAACCACCTTATTATTAATGCCTTACCACAATAAAGGCCACTTCAACTTAGTCTTTTTGCCTCAGGTGAAGTGCACAATCTCTATGCCTCAAACCAGGGCCACCAACTGTAGCCATTCTAAACTTAGACCTTTGGCCTCAATCAAGGTTCACATGTTCAATGATAGACCAAGGCCAATATCAAGGTATTTCATCAGACATAGTTAAGTCAGCAGAGTGTTAATAAAGAATGAGTACATGAGAAGTTTAAAAATATGAAACAAGGGATTTACTCACTTATCTAGTGGGTCATTTAGGCTAAAAGTGGGTTCACTCAAAGAACAAAGTCCTAAGATCCTTTGCATATCCAGCACATCACCAAAACAATCTTAGAGTACTAAGGCAAGTTCTAGGTTCATACAAGATGCATAAATGCAGCAAAATAAGCTCACAACACACATGACAATTACATCCATAATCAAGTATAGACTCACAAGTCATGCTTTTAGTCTTATATTTCCTTCACAATATCAAAACAAACATTGCCAGGTACTCAAAGATATATGAATGCATCAATAACTACAATCTCAAAAATCTTGAAGGTACCTAATTTTTCATCAAAACTATAAAAAATACATTATAGACAACACTACTATGAATTTACACATTATCTACACTACCTAAATATGCTAATTCAACAGAAAAGTAAACATCCACAAGGAAATAGAATCAGGACAAGAAAATCTTGGGATCAAAAATAGGGGAAGTTATGGACTTGAGGCTACTCATACTTCACCTTAATCCATAACCTCCCACACCCCACCAAAATAGAATACTTTATCCTCAAAGTAAAGACAACAAGGAAAAGAAAACACGATAATATAGAAATATATACATACATACATCAAAAAACAAAAATTAACATCCAAAGTATAAGTAAAAATAACATCCAAACTAGAAATATACAAACACATCCAAAAACCAACATAATAAAAAGATTGTCTAATAAGAGAACAAAATATCCATCATGACAAAATAAGAACTAGGGTCAAAAGAAGTCAAACATCATGGTGCATCAAGCATTGGTCTCTGGTTGGTCAGTAGGGTCCTGGGCATCAACTCCTTTGTACCAATACTAGATGTAGTCTCTCCATGTGGAGTGTTCTGCTCTTGATCTCTCTGAATAACTGCTAACAGTAATGACTCCTGCACCACCTCCTCTAGTATGGTCTCCTCCTCCAATATTGGCCTCTTTGGGGTCAGCTCTGGGTCATCACTATGCTCAAGAGCCTCTTCCCATGAATGTCTAAACGGTTGCTAGCCACTCGAATGCCTTATCATCTACTGGTGCGACCTCCGGGGCAGCAATAGGAGCTGCCAACATCTCCGATAATTCAGCCTTAAACTTGGCAACTCCTCGATCACAGCACTCGTGTCAATGGGCTAAGGTCCCTCAAATCAACTCTGGACCCTCGCCTCAAATACATTAACTCGAGCATCTATTGCTCTGACTCTCTCATCTACCACTGCATGGGTGAATGTCTTCATCGTCTCCTTAGAGTCCCATATTATCTGGTCAACCCAACATCTGACCCCTGCAGATATGGCCTATAGTTTGGACTCTGTCATAGCCACCCTGCATAATAAATCCTAAAAAACAATAGCAGAAGTAAGAGTATCAACTTGCAATGAAGCTCATATTGGTGCCAGAGTACTAGAAGATGGTGTGGGCTCTATCTCAACAGCTGGAATAGGTTTTGTACTAGATGGAGTCTATCCCTTAGTCTGGGGCTCTACTAGAAATAGCTCTGGGATAGGAGGAGGAACAACTCTCTGTAGGGCTACAGGTTCTCATCTGTCTTGATTAGGCTGGGATCCATCATATGTAATGCCTTTATATGAGGGTCTAAGTGGAGAGAGATCGATACCCCTACCGCCTTACATAACTTGTGTATCAGAATGGGAAATGGGAAATGGCAAAGCCTGCTGAGTGCAGATTTCTGACTCATGTATCTATTCTGCCATAACCCGAGCCCAGTCAATTTCGTACCTTGCCAAAATGCTAGCCAACAACACAGCTTTGATCATATTATTCATGAAAGTGGGTTTGATACGCTAGCGAATAATGAAACACCAAAATTTTGCCCTAAATAAGAGATAGGCCTTCATAATATGCTCTGTGTGGTTCATAACCCATGTTGGCTTGACACCTTCCTTACAAATTTGACTTGCTATCCATCGAAGGAGTTTTGTTCTCAGCTAGGCATCCTTCTGATTCACTATCTTTCTCATTTCTATAATTCTATGATCATACTCTGCAGTGGAATATGGCACTTTGTAGTTTGGCCCATATTGCACTTTCTAGATGGTTTCTTCTGAGATATCAACACCTTCCCCTCTAATTAGGACTCACTCAATCATGTCTGCTGAACAGGCTTCTTGAGCCGTGGTAAATCTTTGTGAATAGTAACATAGTAGGAGGCATAAAGTTCCCTAACTACATACAGGGCATACTTTCTCAGCGCCTGTGAAAACCAACCAAGTGCATGCCACTCAATTTCAGCCTCTAACCCTGGTACACTGCTTAGTCCTAAATCTTTGAGCCTAGCTTCCTCGTGGAATCTCTTCACTGGCCTCCCTTGACTTGTCAACTCCAGTCCCTTTTCATAAATTTCTTTTATCCCTGGGATGCACCATCTCATGTTTGGGGGGTCTGTGGAGGTGACAATGTAAGTAGAGTCGACTGACTGTGAAGGAGCAGTATCCTCGTGCTGAGCTTGAGACACCTCAAAGGAACTAGACTCAAAAAGTGAGGCATTAGTGGACCCTTCCTCTTCATCCTCCTCTTCATACGAGGAGGGGCTAACTACTTCCATTGGAATCCTTTTTTGTGATCTAATTAAAGGTACATCGGCTTTAGGGTCAAGTTGCATGTCCATCTCCTTAATGGATTGATCTTCATTAGATGTTTCATCCCTTAGTTTGTGTCCTAGGGTTGAGGCAGCAACTCCTCATCCTCTTGGATATACTGTCTATGCAAAACCATCAAAATCAAAGCATAAGTTCCATGGCGTTTTGTACCAATAAGATACACATAAAATAATCAAACATCAAATGATAAAATTTCTTTAAGTAAAATGACTGAACCAGGTGCAGGGTTGCAGATACGAGGTGGAGGTATGACTTGTAGGTTGTCCTAGAGTCGTACGATAAGCTCGTGTCTGATTTTAGGGACATCTTAAGAGTTCATATCAAGGCCACGAAACCACTATTACAACTCATAACAAATGCCACAAGTCGTAAGTAAGTCTCGCATAAAAAATGTTAAGCCATCCTAGGTGACTGTTGCCTGCTATAAAGTGCCACTATGACTCATAAGGGGTCCTCATAGCGAAAAACAGAGAGCACCCAGGAGGCCTCCAACCCTTCCACAAAAACAAACAGTTAACTAGAAAGCATCAGGGGTTGTAAAAACAAAAGCATAGGTGACACAGTATCAAACCTAAACACTTTTCAACAACCATCTCCAGACAAAGCATGAATTTTCCTTTATCTGATCAAAACACTTCTACTAGTAAAAACATCAATGCACATTAAAGGGGATACACATTCGTAATTACCATAAAAGAATTATAACGCCCCCAACTCAAAAATTTCAACCCCATATAATTTCCATAAGATAATGACCCATACAATATGCAACAAAGCACATGGCCATAAGATCAGACATCAAGGTCACCCAACAAAGGTAGAATTCACGATTCGACCCATTACCGGGACATAGACAGTTATGCAACATGGTTTTCCCACTTCCACAATCTCCATCACATGGTTTTGCTAATCATAATCATAAAGAATTCATTCAAACATCCATAAGACAAGACTATTTCAGAGAGAAACCAAAATTAACCACTAGAACTTACCAGATGAATGGATGAAATGATGAGAAGACAAGAAAGAAGGTTGAGTTCTTGGTGCAAAATTTACTTGCTAGGGAATGCTAGTGGGTGAATAATTTAGGGGATGAATGAGATAGTTAAAGGGGATGAACGATTCGTGTATATATTTCACAGAAACGTGAAATCAAAGTAGGAGATAAAGTAGCTGGAAGACACGAAAATAAAGGTATCATTTCCAAAATTTTGATACGGGGAGTTATAAAGTGAAATGAAACACTTCATGAGGGGACATGAAGAGCCAAAAGACGTTAGTCTTATAATATTCAAATGGTACACCTTTTATAATTCTGCAGATCAGTTTGTGAGACCCCAACTATGAGTAGTAGGGCGTTATACGAATCGTAATTAATGGTCTCATAGCAAAACCAAAATACTTAGGAAATTTTGATTTCATACCTGGATACTACGAATCCTGCTCACAACTCATAAAGGACCCTATGAATCATAAGGTTGGCTCATAGTGCAAGTGCCTACCTCTAAGACTTTCTGTTTTCTTCTACAAATATGACTACGAGCTGTGGTGATGACTACGACTCATAGTCTTACTCGTATATGCTGTTTTAAGCATAAGTTTCTCCATTCTTCTATTCCTATTTTATTCGTGCACCCAAATACTTAAGATCTACTATAATGCAAGTTGACACAATAGTTCCAAGTGCTGGCAATCTCAACAAAATATTAATTACCACTAAACAGGCTACACAAATGAAAATGTCTCAAGATAAATGTAAACACAAAAGATTATTGGGTTGCCTCCCAAGAAATGCCTTGTTTAACATCATGGCTCGACTATACCATCACGGATAATCAGACTTCTCCATTAGTACCATCTCTACTTCTTCTACTCTTCCTTTGTTTATCTTGCGCTGCATCTCATTGCTTTGCAAGCTGCTCCATCCTATCACTAAGACTTTGCATTGATATAGTTTGTTGTTACACTTTGTATTTACATTTGAGGACATTAAACTTTATCTCCTGGACAATGTCATCTTGCTCCAGGACTTGTTCAAGCATATGCTCAATCTAGGTCAGTTTATCAGTGATACAATGCTGGTATGTTAACCTTGTCCAATGTGCAACATTTTCACTTTTGAGTTTACTTGAGGCTCCTGTAGATGCACTAGTAGATGGTCTGACTTGCCCTTGAAGGGGTTGGTAGACTTGGGAAGCTGTAGATATCTTGTCTATACTTTCGATGATCTCATGGAATAGTTATCTTACAAACTCCCAATAGTCCCCTCTAAACAATGTGTCAGCCTGCCCTTGTTGCTTAGAGGTTAATGCTCGGTAGAAGCTAGCCGCTAATTCATCATCAGTCAGACCATGGTTTTGATTTGCTACCAAGCACTACCTGTACCTTTCCCAAGCCACTACCAAAGGTTATCCTGGCACTCTTTTGAAATTACAAATGTTGTTCTATAGTTTTTGCTTGTTGGACTCCTTATAGAAGTTCATGAGGAAGACTACCTGTACTTCTCTCTAGCTAGAGAAAACATCATGTGGGAGAATTGACCACCACTCTGCAGCTTTACTCCAGAGAGTCATGGGGAAAACATGAAGATCCATGGCCTCCCAAGTGAGATATCTTGTCCTAACGACCCCCCTCAATGTTTGAGGGAAATTTCACAGGTGGATTTGGGAATCTTCGGACTCTTGCCCATAAAATAGAGCATACCTATACAAAGTTTCCAACAAGTTATTTGCAATGTAGAACTTTTGTTCGGTGATAGTGTCAGCCATCTCGTACCTAAAATCAACAAACAAAAACAAATAGAAAAATAAATACAAGAGAGTTTAGAAATCAGCACTAGAACTAACTAATAATGAGATCAAATCAAAACTTAACCGTATTTCTCAGTAATGGCACCTTAATTTTTTGACAATTCTGATGTTCACGCTACAATAAGAAAGTAGTCATTGTCAGCAATTAACCTAACCGAAGGTTAGAATCGAATCCATAGGAAATACAAGGCTTGACTATAAGACTTTACTACTAATCATTTCAAGCTTCAATAACTACAGTCTCTAAATGAGGGGGCGAGGGGTTGTGATTCAAAAAGAAAAGTAAAATTACGACTATACTACTATGAAGGTAAACACTTAGTTTTAGGGACAACCTAGGAATTGTGTTTCCCATGGTTTGTTGACTTGACTACCATAAATAACATAACCACAATCAAAAATTAGCATATATGATGGTAACCTAGGTTCTTCCAGCCCTCTTATGAAGGTGAAGGTCAAATTTTACCATGGCGCTTGATCATCAACCATGATATGCCAAGTAACCATTACCAATTATCCTAGTTAACCTCCCCTTAGTCAAGTTCAGTTGATTAGATGAGAAGACATTAATCAAATCTTGTCATCTACTTACCTTTTCCTATTAGTCATTACCTTGGTCGAGATCATGATAGTACACGCGGTTTGGTGTAGGCAACCACCAAACAACAATCATAATGAAGGAAAGTAGATAATATATGCAAAACCCCAATCATAGAAATCCAATAATCCTAGGCTATCTCAAGTCAACAACCTATGGTTTCCACAACCCCAAGTTATGGGTGCTTAGATACTCATGACTAAGGAAAAATAAGCAAAAGTGCATATACAAGAGATAAATGAGAGTTTTACCAACAACAATGAAAAATGCAAGCACCACAAGTTGCAAACCCACAAGTTTAAGTGATAAAAAATGAGTACAAGGCAAAATATGCAATCCCCAAAATGAGTTTTCCAAGAAAAAAATAATAAACTAATCTAAAAAACTAATAAAGGATCCAAAAGATGATTGTAAAATGTCTCCTGGTCGAACTATTTTCTAAAACCCTAACTTAAATTATGTATAGTATTTAAAAAATAACCCTAGATTTTATACAAAAAAGATAGTTGGCAGCTGATAAGTCTCGCAGGTATGACTCGTAGGATGACCTACGAGTAGTAGTCAGGTTCTCATATCAGGCTCTTGGTATCTTGGACTAAACAGGTACGACTCATAAGTATGAGTCATTACTTGAGCTACAACTTGAATGTTCTTCTCGTAGTCTTGGTCTTCAGGTTTTGATCCAACATATTGGATCATGATTCCTGCTAGGAGTCCACCTATACGAGTCATAGGAAAACTTAGACTCGTCAGATGGACTCGTAGGGGTGACCTTCACTTAGATGATTTCTGAATTTTGGGTCTCTGATGCTTGCTACTACGCACCCTACAACTCGTAGCTTGGGCTAGGACTCGTAAGTGTGATCCTATGTCCTAAGCTTCAGAAAAATCTATAACTTTTCTTCAAAAACATGCCAACCTAACTTTTTTGCAAGAAAAACACAGGAACACATAAAACCATAAAAAGTTGTCACATTAAGAACTCACAAAATCCCTTTAGGCATCAAATGTGTTGTATTTTAACAGAATATTAGTTACCAAGTGTTGGTGGGTTGATTTACATTAAGTTTTCTCACATGATTTCACTCTTGAATTGTATGATTTTGAACTAGCATTACATACCGACCAAGTGTTTGACAAAATGTCTAGTTAAGGATTCTTAAGTTATTAATGATCTTTTGCATGGCTTATGAGCTGAGTGACTTTATGATAATGAAAGGAATGCATGAATAACTTGTTTTCTTGAAAAGTATCAATAGTGTTACAAGTTAACCACACCTTGTTGAAGGGGTGATATGCCTCAATCACTTTGTTGGGGGGTGGTAATCCCGTACTACCAATTAAGGTGTAGATGCCTCATTCGCCTTGTCGGTGGGTCGTAACTCATACAACCAATTAAGAAGTAGATACCTCAATCGGCTTGTTAGGGTTGGTAAGCCCATACTACCAATTGAGGGGTAGATACCTCAATCGCCTTCCAAGGTGGTGGTATGCCTTGGATTCCAAGTACTAGTTTCATTGGTATATGATAATGGTCTCTTCCTACACATGTATTATGTTCTATACAAGCATGTTTTACATCAAGCATTGATCATACATGCCACGTTGCTAATATACTATCTCTTACTTATGTATATGCATTGTAAGTATGTTGCCTATCTCTTATTTCATTACATCCTACATACTTAGCACATTCAAATGTACTAACGCATACTCTATGCCAATATGATGTTACCATGTAGGAACTGGAGCCCCTCATGATCATCCTCCCTGTGGCTCATTGGACATCTTGAAAAATAGCTATTGGTAAGTCCTCAAGTTCGAGGGCACTAGCTTTGCACTCCTACTTTTTTTTTCTTATGTTAAACTTGTTACTAAAGGGTGAGCCCGAAAACTGTCTTGGCCCCCGTCCAATATATGTTAGAGGTGTTGTTGGACAAATTATGTAATTATGCTTTGAGCTTTGACACTTTTGATGATTTACACTATTAAAGACTTTCTTTAGTCCCTTTTATCCTTGTTTATATTCTCTTATTGTTGTTTACTTTGCTTCTGCAACTAAGGATATGTAATTGATATTCTAAGAGATTTGTTTGGGGTCCTTTTGTGTTCCCATTTGCTCTGTCATGTCAAGGCCCTAGGCTTGCATCGTGACAAAGTTAATATCACAAACCATGCTAGGCCCTAGGTATGGCACGATAATTGAGCATTCATAAGCATTGAATTAATAAAAACAAATTAAAAGAAAACCAATTAAAGGTCTAAGCATAATAACATAAAGAAAAGGTTAAAAACTTATAGAATCAACATACTTTGTCCAACAATGCTTCTAAATAGTAGACTTGGCTGGGGATAAGACAACTCCCTAGCTCAACCTCATTGAAAGTAAAATAAAAGTAGACTCATAATGTCTAAAATTACAAACATAAAGCTAGAATATAAAGTTTTGTCCCCAGAATCATAAAGACTTACAAGATTTTCAAAATTGAAATTAGAATCTAGTCAAGAGTGTGAGGAGGAGGATGGTCGTCTGTCCCTATATTATGATATAAAGTAAGCATAAAGTATATGTTAGTATGTATTAGTATATGTAACACCCCACACCTTAAAGTACTAGTATAATGGAAATGAAACATGACATGGTTTGGTCAAACTAGCGCTAATTTTCAAAAGTGCTTG
>JAOTQJ010149940.1:0-32400 GCA_025642045.1 Solanum sejunctum
GTGGATACTAGTGGGTAGTGGGTATGTTAGATACGGGTCGTTGTAGGTATGGGGAAAATATTTCAAAATATATTTTTTTAAAAAAAATAAAATTTTAATCTTATTTTATAAAATAATAAATCTTTTTTGGGATTAAAAAAATTAATTTGAAACTGGATAAGAGTTTTAGAAAATGTTTTTCTTAATTTTTAGAAGGAAGTCATTTTCCTTAAATTTCAAGAAAATGAGTTAATTTGAAAAATATTTTTCAAAACTTTTAAGCCAATCAAATATGAAAAAATATAAAAATATTTTTCGGAAATGTTTTCATCCATACCACATAGACCCTTTGTCTTATTTCTTTATTAAAGGCATTGTAAATTTTATTTTTTTTAATTTTATTTTTGGTTTCCCGAGGTATCCCTCAGCCCGACAGGTCAAGAACTAATCCTCTGCGAATCTGAGCTCCATTTAAGGGTTTGTTGCTGATCAATTAGTTGTTGCATGCACAAGGCAAAAATCGACCCCCGACACTTGTTTAAACGACCTAGTGAGCTAACCATTATATCAACCAAACTTGACTTATTTTATGATTAAATAGCCTCAAAGTTATGAGTGAGATATCTGGGAGTGTTGGCAAAATAACCACTTCGAAAACTAAATGTAACATTTAGACACAGGTCTTGAATACATAGACTCCATTTATGACACCATTCATTTGACTTTCAAAACTTACAAAATCAACATTCAAATTTTTAAAAATATACTTTGATCCCTTTTCATCAACAAAAATGGAAATTCTTATTCATTAAAAAAATAATTTCAAAAAGTGAAAAAAAATTCAGGAAGAAATTTCAAAAAGGACTCCCATTTTGCAGCTATTTTTGTCTATTCTGACAATATTATCTTTATAACAGGTGAAATCATCATCTTCATGTTACTCATTGCTTCTATTTTTACCCCATTTTCCTTTTTTGTTTTTTTTTTAAAATAAAATTTGGACTCATGGCCCTTATTATTCAATAAAAAGCAATTACAAAAAGAGGCCCAATTGACCAAAGCCCAATCGGGTCCATAATACATGATCCTATGTCATAGGATTTCCTAATCGTGACCTTTCCCTTTCCCCTTGTTCTTTCCTTTTCCAGACTATGTCAACGACGGACTTCCCTTTCTTCTCTTCTGGGTGATTTCTTCCACTGTTGTTCATCAACAATCTCATGGGTAAGTTTCCGATTACTTTACTCTTTGTCAGATTTTGTTCCCTTTTAACCATACTTCTCTTCTGATGAGACCCAAGACCTAAAGGATGTGTTTTGAATGAGCTGCTTCTAGAGTGAGCAAAGGCATTCCAGCTTGCCATGCTTATGTAACTCGTCCCTTCCCTTTGTTCCCTTGTTAAGTCGCTGCTATTGACATTATTTTCTTGACTCGCTGTATTGAAGGAGCCTCTGATGAACCTCCAGCTGTGTATCCAAGCTGACTGTGTGCTTTCTTTTCCAGATCTGTTCTGCTCCTCTAGCTTTTGACTTGAATTATTGTCTCCTTGTTGTTGAATGTAAAACCAGCTATATCCACAATCTTTACTCCATTATGCATGTTTGTAAATTTCTATCTGTGCATCTGTATCGTATTCATGCTATTTTGTGAATCTTATTTAGGTAGAATGACTTTGGTTCTGATTCTGAATGTAGGAACTTGTTGCTTGTCTAGATTAAGAATCCTTCTACCCTTGCTTGGTATTTCTAAAAAATTATTGTAATTATGCAATTGACTATTGCTAACTGCTTCATTCACTATGTGATCTGCAAGCTGATTAGCCTCTCTGTATACACGATTAATTTTAATTGTTAGTTGTTGTATTAGTGCCTGGATTTCTTCAATTCTTTCTATTAACTCCCATGGACTATTCCACTCCCCACGCAATTGACTTCACAGCTAAAGAATCTGTGTATAATTGTATTTTTTGTAGATACTTACTTGAGCACCAACACAAAGTCCTCCAAATTGCCATAGATTCAACTTCCATGTTAGTTGTAATCCCAATGTACTGTGACTCTGCATATATGAAGTTTCCGGCCTCATCTCTGAGGATAAAATTACATGCAGAATGCCCTGGATTCCCTTGACTGGCCCCATTAGTGTTACATGTAATCTGTCCTGGACTTGACAACTTTCGTTGTACTTTTTGATAATATAAGCAGGGCTTATAATATCTCAAAGTATCAATCATCTGCTCCCATCTATCTGGATGTTATCTGATCCAAGGATAATTAAAATCTGATATCAATAATAACCAGTTGAAAGCTGACACACTAATATTTCACACTATAAATCTAAACATGATTTGTAGAAATTGAACAAACTGCATATACTAGAGTTTTACATGTTATGCATGGTACATTGTTGATACAAACCCAAAGTAAAGTGTTGATATAAGAATGATTTAGTTGATATATGTAAAAAAAAAAATACAATAGTTGAGCAAAATATTAATACATGAATAAATGATGAACACAATACAGTGTTGCCACGAAAAATAAAATTCCTACTGGTACAAGCAATGGTTAAACAATTGTTGATACGTTAATGCATATGTAGTGAATCAAGCAAAATACAACAAAGTTGATATAAAAGTATTTGAAATAATATATATATATATAGACCACAATAATATTTGCTGATACAATAAATAAAAATCACTACTTAGTTTAATCAATGCTGATATATGAATCAATGATTACTGGTTCAAGAAAATAATACATTACTGATACAAACAATATATAAATCAGTGCTAATTCAAAAAACAACACATAATGATACAAAATAATTTTTAAACAATATTGGAACATGCATAAATTTTGAGAGGATTACATTACTAATACAAAATTGCAACACATTATTGATATAACAAAGATTTAATAATAAATAATACATTAAACAATAATGTGACCACAACACTGTCGATACAAAAATAACAGAACATTGTTGATACAATACAATACACGACGAGAACAGTGTTGATATAAAAAAAAATTAACTGTAAAAATTACAATAGTAAATGACGAAATCGTAACATTTGGCAAAGAAGGATGAGTTGTAACTCGTACAGTTTTCTTCCCCTTTTTCTTAGGAGTCTTCGCCCTTTTTGGATGTACTTCCTCATCAGGGTTTTTAAAACTTGAAGCACCATTTTTTTTGTCTATGTTCTTCTCGCCTGAATTATCATTGAGTTTTTTAGATCTATTTTCTTCAAAACTAACTTCATTGGAATCCAAAAGCCGCTTCTTGCTAACTTCGTAATGAGAAACATCAATATTAGGTGGAACTGCTTTGGATTGAAGCATATTTTCACTAACTAATGATGCCTGCGTAATAGGAAGTGAAGATGATGAGGTGAACTCTAATTTACTAATTACTGCCTGTATACTAGGAAGCGAAGATGATGGGTTGAGCTCCATTGATATGGAGAATTTGAGACAACGTAGAAACCTCGCTAGAACAAATTAGGTCGAGTTGGAGGGGGTGCGTGGGGGGTGGGGGGGCTTCAGTTCTTTTTCCTTTTTTGGAATCAATTCTTGAAATTAATTTGCATAATTCAAATAAGCATTAATTAGTGAACAAGATTGATTTGATGTCTACAAAATAATCGTCAGCTGTGAAATCATGGTAATGGAGTAGTCTATGTATCAAGTACTAAGTAGAGAGAGTGAAAATTTGAGATTTAAGTAATTTTTTAAAATAATAGGGGTTACAAGAAATCATGTATAAAAAACATTGTGTAATTTAAAGGAAATAAAAATTGAATTGGATCATAATCTGCCCAACTTTCTTTTACGATCAAATGGGCTAAAAAAGAGTTAAATTATGATCCGTCTAATTTGATCTACTTAATCTAAAAGATTTTAACATATGATTATTTAATCTGTTATAATGACAATTTCAAATTTGGAAAATTTTAAAAAAGGATACAAATAGATTGATAAATCCTATAAGATATAAAATAAAAAGTAATTTATACCTAAAATACTAAAACATATATTACACCGGTGCAAATAAAGAATCTTAAAATGATTTAACAATAACAACATACCCATTGGGATCCCACAAGTGGGGTCTGGGAAGGGTAAAATGTATGCACACCTTACCACTATCTCATAGAGGGATGTTTCCAAAAAATTCTCATCTAACAAATATCATCCTCAAAAGCAGAAAATACTATAAATAAAATAAAATAACTTGAGTGGGAAGAAACTGATACTTTGTAAAGATAATAAAAATAACAAAAATAAATGACAGATAATAACAACACGACATGTACAGACACGACTACCTCTACTAACCAACTACATCCCAAGGTCAAATATCATTCTACCTCTACTAGCAATCTAACCTTCTACCCTAATACACGACCTCCACTCCTTTCTATCTAAGGTTATCCCCTAGGTGATATGAAGCTGTGCCAAATCCTATCTAATCACTTTCCCTAATAATTTTTTGGTCTACCTCTACCTCTCTGCATAACCCCTAAATCCTACCTTTTTTGCACCTCACAACAGGAGCATTAGCACCTCTTCTCAGCATATGCCCAAACTATCATAGTCTCGCTTCTCTCATTTTGTCTGCCACAGAGGTCACCCCCCACTTGCCCCAAATGATCTCATTCCTAATCTCCCCCCCCCCCCATGGTATGTCTATATATTCATCACAATATTCTCATCTCAGCGACGTGCATGTTCTGAACATGTGAGTTTTCGATTGGGTAGCACTCGACCCCTTATAGCAAAGACGGTCTAACCACCATTCTATAAAACTTATCTTTAAGTTTAAGTGGTATCTTCTTATCACAAAATACTCCAGAACCAAGCTTTCATCTCGTCCATGATGATTAAACTCAATTAAAGATTCTTCTAAAATGGGTTAAGACTTGAATGAATTGAGATTAATCCAATTCAAATTATCTTGATTCTAACTAATAAATTTTTCAACAAAATATTTATATTTGAGCTCATTTTAACCCCCTATTCGAACACATTCATGTCCAAGTGGTAGAAAATGCCAAAAAACTACAAGTAAAAAAAGAGGGAGGGATTTTAGGAAAATAAATGGATGATAATAATGAAAGATGACAGAAATGGAATGTATTTAATTTAGTGCAGATTTACTAGCTATAAAAGAGAAATAAATTATAAGTATAAAAGGGAAGAAATTTTACAAAAATAAAAAAATGAGAATGAGAATGACATGTACTTAAAATGTAGATTTTCTAGCCACCAGAAACGGAAAATTAATCAAAATAAAAATAAGTTTGAATCACTATATAAACGAAAGTACAAGCAAAAACCAACAAATAAGTTATTTGAGGAAAAATTATATTTCTTTTAGTTTCATCATGAATAACTTTCATTTCTTTCTGCTTGTTGTTGCTCTTTTCCTTCTTAATACATCACAAGAAGTTGTTGCCATCAAAACTGAGGATGTTTCAGTCAAATCACCAAAAATCAAAAAGATTTTTCAATCTTTAGCAGAGTTGAGAGTTTCAAGAAACTTTAAGTCATCTTTGCATGAAGTTCCTTCAGGAGCAAATCCATCACAAAATCTTTCGCCTCCACATCCACGATACACTTAAACTCAATATGCTAAAGAGTTAACTTCTGTTATGTGATAAGCCTATCAAGTTCTGTTAATTTAGCATTTTGTTGCTTCACTTTTAATATGTAGTATATTATCTGAATTTGAAATAATGTTCTTCAAAAATATTTGTCATTCACTTAATGTTTTTAACATTGTCAGAATTCATTTTGAGAAAAATTTCTTTAAAAAAACCATCTACGACCATACTTTTAGAAAAAATAAATCAAAATCGATCTTACTTAATTACGAAATGTAATATCTTAATTTTAAAACTTAAGAGCAATACATTTTATCAGCTGATAAAGATTCTCCGTAAAGGAAATATACCATATTCGTGCATGTAACAATATAAAGTGAAATATGTTGTATTTGCACGTATATAATATCTTTGCCTAATTATATATGTCCAAATATTAAGTGTATCTATGCATATTTACTATAAAACTCCAAACTGTTGCTATATTTTTAATTTTTCAGATTACCACCTATGTCGGATAAATATAATATCTTAAATTTATTGTGTCACATAATTTTGCTAATCATTTTTCAGTGTGAACAAAGTGAAGGCTGCAAATAATCTTCATTTTTTTTATTGGAGGTTTTGAATTTAAACAATGAAAATGAAATAGATGTTTAAGGAGTATGCACACCCAAAATAAAATATTAGACAAAAATTCGCATTAATCGAATACTAAAATAAATATCGAATATGTAATGAAAAAATAAATAAAAGAAGGGCTTTTTTGTGTTGGAAAAAGAAGGGACTTTGCCAAACAAGATATGTAATTGATTTGTTGTGATTCCATTATGAGCCATTTCTCACGTGCACGAGTCCTTTTTTGAGATTTTTGATACCGATCATATGTCATTAATGAATTATGAAACATTCCAACTAACAAATGAACACAAACTTTCAAAAATAGGTACTCTTTTCAACAGATTAAACCACACATTAGTGAAAAGAATGACAAAGTTAAAAGTCAAATTCATAAAGTAAACATTAATTTGACGTACATATTTACAAATTAAACCTAATTAATCTTTTTCTCTATAAGTCAAGGCCGATAGTGTCCATAAGAGTATACTACAATAACTTCGATTATCAGGGATAAATAATTTCATCACTTATAAATGATATTTTATCACTAAAAATCTTATGTGATGAGAAAAATTTTGTCACACCATCGTCCCTAAATATGGGTCACTAAAAATATCTAAAGACGACTTAGTGCTTCATCCCTAAAAAGGTTATTGTCACGCTCCAGGAGGGTACCCTAGACGTGATTGGCACTCGAAGACTATTGTTAGCCCCCAACTGGACAACCTAGTCTCATTGCCTTCGTCCAGTCAATTCATTAGCGGAAGAAAATAATGTAACAATACTAATGCTATTCTATCTATGCGCTCAATGCTATCAATCTCAGTCGATCATGGAAGAAATAGAAAAAAATCAAACAAAGTCTCAATATAAAGGAGGAAGAGAGAAACAACCACTGACGTCAAACATCAACGTCTATGTCTATGAAGCCTCTATACTATTGTCTAAGACGGTACCATGACAAGAAATGGCTACCAAAGATCAAGTAAAAGACTATCAATCAAAAGAAAATAACTATCCTCCGAATGTAGGGGAGGACTCACCATTGTCTGGTATAGAGTGCTTTGAACCTCAATGATCGGGCTGCTGAAGTCCTCAGTCTATCGAATCTGTATCATAAAATGATGCAGCGCCAGAGGGGCGTTAATACATGTAATGTACTGTATGTAAAATGGGCTAAAGAAAGATGAAACAATATTCAATCACTCCTCAATCACTCAGCCTCACCTCAAAGTAAAGGATAAGGCTTTAGCACCTCACTATCCATCAAATTAACATCAAACATTCACATCACATCGGAGTTCTATCATCATGAAACCTATTTGAGAGTTTCTATAACTGACAACCACTACCTATAGTGATACAACGAAGAGATATTTTTGCCATATCCGTCCAGAACCTTACTGGGGTAAAGGACAAGTCTGTCAGTAGATCCAAAGTCTGTCAAATTCTCTTTTGGGACAAAGAAAATATCCGCTTTCACGAACCAATCCTCTCAAATGTTGGCCACATAGTTAATGGGTATGAGTGGAATCACTCTTACCCATTTTGGTGCTAACACTCCTCCCAGGACTCAATATGCTCATAAGTCTATCAATCCACCAAGAACTTCCATCACCTAACCTCTATGGGCAAGACTATCTTTTCAAATTCAAGGGAATATGTTTATTCAACTTTATCAATATTATTTTCAGCTATCACAGTCATCAACACACTCACCTCAAGACTCAGACTCAGTCAAGTATCACATTCAGACAATCAAGGCTCTAAAAATCCCTCTAAGTTCATTATTCAAGTCTCTACAGAGAAAATTTGTAAGGGTTAGATCACAATCACATAATAATATATGTATACAATAAACTTTAAGCATGATGATCACCAATTTAGGATATGAAGTATAGTTAAAGACTTCATTCAAGATCTCAAGATAATATCTAAGAATTTAAAGCTAATATTCAAGAAACTTTCAAGAAACCATATTTCAAGACTTCTAAACATTTATTCTTCATCTTAACTCTACATTGGGCATATGGAAGAACAATTTCATGCTTTTGGGTAGTCTTTACATATATGTGAAAAAAATTTCTTCAAGGAATTGGAGCTTCAGGGAAAACTCTCAGCTCTCTTGCTCTTCTCTTTTCTCAGAACTTACGTAAAAGAATTAGAAAAATTATGGGTTTGAAACCCTTTTTGTACAAAATATGCTTTAAAAACTATTTTAGGAGTATTAAAATATGTTAGGAAGGATAAAATTGATCATTCCAAATTTAAAAGAAAAACACAATTTTTGGTGCACAGGTGTGCATCGTGGAGGGGTGCGCACCAGTGTATTTTGGGCAACTTTTCGAAAAATAGTTCCTATCAAAAAAAATAACAAAAATCACAAGTGCAAGTCTGCGTCCTTGGCGTGTTATGGAGGGGACGCGGATTTACTATTTTTTTTACACAAATTGTTCAATTTCATAATTCAACTCGATTGCTGTTACATTTAGTTAAGACCATTTTATGACTCAATTTTCTGCACTGATCCCAAATTCGGTCTCAAATTTTCCATCGGAGCTTTGGAAGATGCATTGTGTGCATGATGCATTTTAGGGGCTTTTTGATAATTTTTGGGGGTGTTATATCATCTCCCCCTTGGAATCATTCATCCTCGAATAATGAGTAAGGGTCATACAGAAACACGAATAGCCCTATAACTCATCTCATATCTCACAGGGAATGGAATAAAGCAAGGCATTAACTAAATGAAAAGGAATATTTGAAAACGTTAACGATAAAAATATTACCTTCAACATCATCATCACTTGGCACGAATAGATGCGGGTATTTAAATTTCATCGCTTCATTAGCTTTTCACGTGGCTTCCTTAATAAATTGATTCCTCCATAGGACTTTAACGAAGGCTATCTCTTTATTCCTTAGCTTGTGAACTTGTCGGACAAGGATCTGGACTAGAATTTCCTCGTATGACAACCTATACTTCACACCCATACTCTTCACAGGAATTGCTAAGGCTGGATCCCTCAAACACTTCTTCAACATAGATACATGAAACACTGGGTGAACTCTATCTAGCTTGGAAGGCAAGTCTAACTCATAAGCGACTTTCCCATTCCGTCTTACAATCTGGTATGATCCGATATAACGGGGACTCAGCTTCCCCTTCTTGCCAAATCTCATGACATCCTTCATGGGTGATACCTTCAAGTACACCCAATAATCTACTTTGAACTCCAAGTCTCTTCTTCTCATGTTCGTATATGACTTCTGGTGACTCAGAGCTGTCTTCAACATTTTTTGGATGACCTTCACCTTCTCCATAGACTAGTGTACCAGATCAGGCCCAATCGACTCTGCTCCACCCACCTCGAACCAACTAATCTGTGATCTACATTTCCTCATGTATAATGCTTTATAGGGGGCCATCCGAATGCTGGCATGATAGCTATTATTGTACATGGAACTCAATCAACGGTAGATGATCATCCCAATTTTCTTTGAAGTCGATAACACATGCTCTCAATATATCCTCCAAAGTCTTAATAGTGCACTTTGCCTGCCCATCTGTTTGAGGGTGAAAGCGGTGCACAAATTCACCTTTTGTACCTAGTTCCTTCTGGAAAGATCTCCAAAATTGAGAGGTGAATTAAACTCCTTTGTCCGAGATGATGGACAAGGGAAACCTGTGCAACCTCACAATCTCATGAATATATAATGATTATAAGTTGTCTTGACTGCCAAGAAGTGGGATGATTTAGTCATCCTATCAACATTCACCCATATCAAATCATGCAACTTTCTGGATCTTGGTAAGCTGGTAATAAAATCCTTGTTAATCACCTCCCACTTCCACTCTGGAATTTCAAAGTTCTGAGCTAAGCCACACAGTTTCTGATGTTCAACCTTGACCTTTGGCAGTTGGGACACCTAGAAACAAATTTGGCAATGTCTTTCTTCATCCCATTCCACCAAAAGACTTCCCTTACATCATGGTACATCTTGGTGGAGCCAAGATGGATAGAATATCTTATGCTATGAGCCTCACCATGATTCTATCTCGAACACCATCAGCATCGGGTACACACAATCTCCCTTGATATCTTAATACCCCATCTCCCCCTTTGGAGAAAACCATCACTTCTGCTTTTTAACCGCTTCTTTTAATTGGAGTAAGGCGGGATTTTGGTCTTGCTTTTCTTTCACATTAGACACTAAGGATAAAACATAGCCATTCTAGACATTGACCCCACCTTCATTGTTCTCCTCAAGTTGCACTTCCAAATAAGCCAATTTATGCACTTTCTTGGCTAATTCTCTCTTCCCTTCCTCCACATGGGCAATGCTACCCATGGACATCCTGCTAAGAGCATCAGCAACAATAATAGCCTTGCCTAAGTGATACAGAATGCTTATATCATAATCCTCGGGCAACTCCAGCCATCTCCTCTACCGCAGGTGAGCTCTTTCTGGCTGAACACGTACTGCAAGCTTTTGTAGTCAATGAACACGTGCATATGCACCCCATAGAAATAGTGACGCCAGATTTTAAGTGCAAACACTAGTACTACCAACTTGAGGTCATGAGTTGGATAATTCTTCACATGAACTTTAAGCTGTCTAGAAGTATAAGCTATCACCTCCCCCCCTCTTGCATGAGTACACAACCCAATTCCACTCTGGAGGCATCACAGTATATCACAAAGTCACCTATCCCGTCTGGCAAGATCAATACTGGTGTTATAGTCAATCTAATCTTCAACTCCTGAAAACTCTTCTCGCATGCCTCAGATCACTGAAAATTGGCCTTCTTCTGTGTCAGCTTTATCAACAGGGCTGACAAAATTAGAGAGCTTCTTAAAATTGAAGAGAAACCCTCCATAAATCTGTAGTAATACTCGGCCAAACACAAGAAACTTCTTATTTATGTCAGAGAAGTGGGTCTTGGCCAGTCCTTAACTGCCTCAATCTTCTGTGTATCAACCCGAATACCATCTCCCAAAACAATATGGCCTAAGAAAGCCACTAACTTGAGCCAAAACTCACACTTGTTGAATTTTGCATACAACTCATGATCTTTGAGTGTTTGCAAAACCACTATAAGGTGGTTACATGCTCTTCTTCATTCCTTGAGTATACCAGAATGTCATAAATAAACATGATCACAAACATATCAAGATACGACCTGAATATCCTGTTCATCAGATCTATGAAAACTGTCAGTACATCTGTCAACCCAAAAAACATGACTAAGAACTTCAAATGGCCATACCGTGTCCTAAAGATTGTCTTAGGAATATCACTTTCCCTCACCTTCAACTGATGGCAACCCGATCTGAGGTCTATCTTGGAGAAACAAGTAGCACCCTGAAGCTGGTCAAAGAGATCATCTATTCTGGAAAGAGGGTACTTATTCTTTATGGTAACCTTGTTCAACTATCGGTAGTCTATAAACATCCTCAAAGACCCATTTTTATTACTCACAAATAGGACAGGAGCACCCTAAGGTGAGACACTAGGCCTTATGAAACCTTTCACTAACAAGTCTTTCAATTGCTCTTTCAATTCTTTCAACTCTGTGGGGGCCATTCTGTAGGGTGGAATTGAGATAGGTTTGGTCTCGGGAAGAACATCAATCCCAAAGTCAATCTCCCTATCAGGTGGTACTCTAGGAAGATCATCGAAAAAGACCTTAGGAAACTCATTAACTATCGGGATTAACTCAAGAGTAGGAGACTCAACATCATCAGACTTCACTCGCACAAAGTGGTAAATACAACCCTTGGATATCAACTTTCTAGCTCTAAGATAAGAGATGAATTGACCCTTAGGGGCAACAGAACTCCCTTTCCACTCTAAGACAGGCTCATAGGAAATTGGAACTTACCAATTCAAGTTCTACAGTCAACAGAAACATAACAGGCATGAAGCCATCCATGCCCATTATTACATTAAAATCCATCATCTGCAACTATATCAGATCAGCTATGGTGTCTCTATGATAAATAGATACTACACAGTCCATGTAAACCCTCTCAACTAATATAGACTTATCAGGAAGAGTAGAAACAAAAAGGGATTCATGCAAATACTCTGGAAGAACCCCAAACTTACTAGCCACATAAGGGGTCACAAAAGACAGCATGGCACCCGGATCAAGTAACACATAACAATCATAAGTAAAGACACAAAGCATACCCGTGATAACATTTGGTGCAACCTCCTGCTCCTATCGATTACCCATATCATAAAAATGGTTCATCCCGCCTCCTGTACCCGTAGTAGTAATACCCCTATACTGGTTACCCGCTGGAGGTGCTATCGAAGACTGAGCTCTGCCGCTCCCCTCACCTAACCTCCTCTTTGGACACTCAAAATTGAAATGACCAGCCTAACCATATGCATAGCACATATTTTTGCCAATATGGTACTCACCTAGACAAAGCTTACCACACTTGTTGCAAGGTGGTTTTCCACTTATACCTTGAGTCACACTAGCCTGAGATTGGGTTCCTGGGGTCTTGAAATTCTAATAACCCTGAGATTTTTTATCATACTTGTTTGGCTAGACAGGCACACTCACTACAGACTGTGCAGGATGATGTGACCTCCTCTGAAAATAGGACTTGTCACCCTTATTTTGTCACTGCGGTCTAGGCTCATGTCCCGTTGACCTTGCTTTTTCTGCTCAAATGCTCTTCCCTATCTCTCTTCTTATCTTTCTCTGTCTGCTAGTAAGTATGGAAATGTCCATACCAGTAATCAGCAAGGTAGCCTTACACTCTTTTTGCACATGTTTGGCCAGATCAGACACAAACCTCCTCATCCTTTGCCTCATATCTTTCACCATCTCTGGAGCATATCTTAATAGTTTGATAAACTTAAGGTACACTCTTTCACGGTCTTTCCTCCCTGTTTTAGATTCACGAACTCCTTTGCCTTCGCCTCCCTCAACTCTTGAGGAAAGAAGTGATCAAGGAAGAAGGTTTCAAACTCCTCCCATGAAGCAGGCTCCGCATCCTCACCTCTCCTCTCCTCCCACTAGGTGTACCACATATTAACCACGTCCTTTAGCTGGTAGGATGCAAGATCTACTCCCTCAAGCTCATTCGCATACATAGCCCTCAGAACCTTATACATCTCACCTATAAAATTCTGCTAGTCCTCCTCCACCTTTGACCTCGTATATACTGGCGGGTTCATCTTCAAGAAGTCCCTGAGTCGGGTTGCAGCTAAGGGCTCCTGTAAGCTAGAACTAGGAGCTTGGGAACCCTAGCTATTTCCTTGAGAGGCCACCAGCAGATTCAACATGGTGATGGCTCCTCTGAATTCTAAATCCTTCCCATAGCTTAGTTAATGTCGTAGTATGAAAAAAAAGGAAAATCCCTCATCTTATTCGATATTTTAAGATCATTCTCAAATAATGTTGCCTCAGTAATGGGAGCTGGTTAGGGCTGAGCAGGGGGCGCCTGAGGAACCTTAGCAGTCCTAGTGAGGAGCCCCGTCTCCTAGCCTTAGTCTAAACAAGAGCCTTCGGCTGGGTGTTCTCAGCGGCTGGGGCTGGGGCATCTCTTTGGGTGGAAGTTCACTTTGGCGGAATTCTTTGTAAGTGTAAAATGTACGAGTTAAAATAGGATTTCATAAGTTAAACTTTATAGCATGAACTCAGATCATAGAAGAAGTGTACCACTTTCTAGTGTCCTATAGCCTCCTGTTTATGAAGTGCGGTGCACAACACACCCACAAACAAGACTCTACTAGACACAACTTCATAGACTCTCTAGGTGACTCAAATTCTGTGCTCTGATACCAAGTTTGTCACTCCTCGGGAGGGTGTCCTAGACATAATTAGCACTCGAAGACTATTGCTAGCCCCCAAGCGGACCACCTAGTCTCATTGCCTTCGTTTAGTCAATTCATTAGCGAAAGAAAATAATGTAATAATAATAATACTATTCTATCTGTGGGCTCAATGCTACCAATCTCAGTTGATCGTGGAAGAAATAGAAAAAAATCAAACAAAAGTTTCAATATAAAGGAGGAAGAGGAAAAGAACCCTCGACATCAAACATCAACGTCTACGTCTATAAAGCCTCTATACTATTGTTTGAGACGGTACTATGACAGGCCATGACTAGCAAAGATCAAGTAAAAGACTATCAATCAAAAGAAAATAAACATCCTGCGAATGCAGGGGAGGACTCACCACTGTCTGGAATAGAGTACTCTGAACCTCAACGATCGGGCTGCTGAAGTCCTCAGTATGTTGAATCTACATCATAAAATGATGCAGCACTAGAGGGGTGATAGTACATGTAATGTACTGTATGTAAAACGGGCTAAAGAAAGAAAAAACAATATACAATCACTCCTCAATCACTCAAAGAAAAAACAATATACAATCACTCCTCAATCACTCAGCCTAGGTTCAAAGTAAAGGACAAGGCTCTAGCACCTCACTATCCATCAAATTAACATCAAACATTCACATCACATCGGAGTTCTATCACCACGAAACCTATTTGAGAGTTTCTACAATCGATAACCACTACTTATGAGCCGATAGTGATACAACGAAGAGATATTATTGCCATATTCGTCCAGTAACTTACTAGGGTAAAGGACGAGTCTGTCAGTGGATCTAAAGTCTGTCAAGTCCTCTTTTGGGACAAAGGAAATATTTGCTTTCAAGGTCCAATCCTCTCCTACGCTGGCCATATAGTTAATGGGTATGTGTAGGACTCACTCTTACCTATTTTGGTGCTAATACTCCTCCCAGGACTTAATATGCTCAGAAGTCTATCAATCCATCAAGAACTTCCATCGCCCAACCTCTACGTGCAAGACTATCTTTTCAAATTCAAGGGAATCTGTTCATTCAACTCTATCAATATTATTTTCAGCTATCACAGTCATCAGTACACTCATCTCAGGACTCAAACTCAGTCAAGCATCACATTCAAACAATCAAGGTTCTGGACATCCCCCTTAGTTCATTATTCAAGTCTTTACAGAGAGAATTCGTAAGGGTTAGATCACATTCACATAATAATATATGTATATAGTAAACTTTAAGCATGATGATCATCAATTTAGGATATGAAGTATAGTTTAAAGATTTCATTCAAGAACTCAAGATAATATCCAAGAATTTAAAGTTAATATTCAAGAAACTTTCAAGAAACTATAATTCAAGATTCTAAACATTTATTCTTAACTCTACATTAGGCATATGGAAGAACAATTTCATACTTTTGGGTAGTTTTACATACTTGTGAAGAAAAATCTTGAAGTTTTCTTCAAGGAATTGGAGCTTCAAGGAAAACCCTCACCTCTCTTGCTCTTCTCTTCTCTCAGAACTTATGTAAAAGACTTAAAAAAATTATGGGTTTGAAGCCCTTTCTCTACGAAATATGCTTTAAAAAATCATCTTTGGGATATTAAAATATGTTGGGAGGAAAAAAATTGTCCTTCCTAAATTTAAAAAGAAAAAACACAATTTTGGTACACAGGTGCGCGTCACGGAGAGGGCGTGCACCAGTGTATTTTGGGCAACTTTTCGGAAAACAATTCCCGTTGGAAAAACAACAAAAATAGGAAGTGCAAGTCCGCATCCTGGCGCGTCGCGTAGGGGATGCTGATTTGCTACTTTTTGCACAAATTGTGCAATTTCATGATTCGACCTGATTGCTCTTAAATCGGGTCAAGATCATTTTCTAAATTGATTTTGCGCTGATCACAAATTCGATCTTGAATTTTCCATCGGAACTTTAGAAGATGCATTGTGCGCATGATACATTTTAGGAGTATTTTGGTAATTATTTGGGGTGTTACAGTTACATTAACTACAGAAAGAAAAACCATCGCCAAATACATGAACATTTGTGACAAATTCATTTGTCATAAAATGTGTGTTTTTTTTTTTTTTTGTAGTTAATTGTATGATTTTGTCACTAATTATTTAGTTCAATTGGTAACAACACAAATAATCTCTAAAATTATATGCATTTCGTAGTTAAACAATGTAATTCCATCACTAATAACTGCCTTTTAGATATAAGAAAAAAAATTCTTAAATGTATAAATTAGTGAAAAATTTATTATTATAAAAATATTAATAATTTAGTAGTTGAATCTATCATTCGTCACCAAAAGTATTGCTTTTACCACCAACATGTAATTGTCACTATAATTATCATAATTAATGACAATTACAATTATTACAAAATAAAGAAGTATTTCATATTTAATAAAAAGGAGGTATTGAGACAAATATATTTATTGTCACTAAATGTAAACAACTTATGACAAACTTATTTATTTTATAACAAAAACATTTTTCTTGAAAAGTTAGATTTAATCATTGTTAAAAGCTACCTTTAATGATAAAATATTTTATCACTAATTGCAAACATTGATGACATTCAATTATTTTATATTGATATTATTTTTTAAATTAGAGTTTCATAAATAAAAAATTAAATAATAAAACATGCTAGATAATAATACACCCATGATCATACAATTAAAAAAATACTAAAATTGTACTACGGTAATATCCATTACAATCAAGGTCCTTGCATTAAAGTAAAGTGTGTCCCATGACCCCCCCCAAAAAATGTAACTGAAATAGATGAAATATTACTCCTAAACTAAGTAGAAGTTTCTTCCATAAAGTACTAATTATATGATGACATAAGAGCTTGCATTTATCCTTGATTCAATTCTCACCTTTTATATCTGTGAAAAAAGACAAAGAAATTTAAAAATTCAATTTAAAGTGGAATTTGTAACATGATATTCTTTTTCTTTATATTGAAATGTCAAAGTGTATAAGCACTGCAAAGACAAAATCGATTTTTTTTCTTTTCTCTGCTAGTTCAGTTATAACTAACCTTGATAGCTCATATACTACTTCACTACACCATCTTCCCAAGAATTTCTATGTGAGATTTTCCTGAGAAAGATTTTAGGATGGAAGCTTGAATGAATGAATATATACCACTAGTTGTTATTTTAGTAGCAAGTAGTTGATATGATGTACTAGTTGTTTGTTAGTTGTTGGTGATAAATTCTCGTTATTTTTATCAAAAGAAAACAGGGAACAAAGCAAAAGAGACCATTAGTAAACTTACTACTAGATATCGATAGAGAGATATTGCCAAGTAGTTCTCCTAAATAAAATTAGATGGATGAAATATAGTAGCTCCTTAAACCAACTAACACTTGCTGTGTTGTTACAAACAGAAGGAATCAGCCACTATTTTAAGGTGAAACAATAAAGGAAATCACTTAATCATATTTTGGACACTGACGGGGAACACATGTACTGATTATAATTCATTTCACACACAAAATAGCTTCTATGTTTGGCACTTGCCACAGACCGAGCAGGGGAGTTAAAACAACATTCGAATCAACCTAGAGTGAGTGAATGAAGCAGATTACATGTTCAGAAAATGACACCCTCCAGACTAGTGAGTTTTAACATGGTTCAGCTTGAAAATTAAAGCAAATGAATCCAACTTTAATTACTAATTAAGAGTACATATGGAGGCACGAAATTAATCTCAAAGGGCAAGCTGTAACAAGTCAAAACTTCAAGCATCAAAAATAAGTCATGTTTAAACTCAAAAGTAGGAAGCTGAGACTTCAGATTGAACCTCTTATGGATTGAGGACTGTAGCCAGATACACAAATTTACGTAGATCCTATGACGAAAAATCCGTTACTTCAATAAAGATCTTCAAACAATCAGTTCTAACTAGACAATACTACTTTCCCAAGTTCAGTTATCACTCGCGAATCAGACTCATAAATGCGAGCTTAAAAGCTGATTTCATCTCAAACACAGAGATCCCATAGCATATCGACTTAACAACATGATCTAGTCAACTACATAGCAACCTGAAACACAACAGTGCATGCATCATTAAAAATAAGAAGTTCAGATGAAGATATTACCTTTATCGGAGCAGCGAACTGACGATGACGACGAGCTTGAGGTAGAATTCTTCACCACAGCAAAATTCTCATACCAGGGAATCACTCCCAGGAATCTTCTGATTTCAGGGCTGGACCCTTTTCGACTCTAACAAACTTAGAATAAAATGAAGCTCTTCGAAAATTTGCTTCTTCTTTAATGAAAATTCTTTTAGGGTTCCTCCAAATAGTGAATTGGAGGAGAAAAGGGAATATTTATAGGGGATTTCTAGGGTAAAACGGGAGGGAAATCAGATGAGTAAATTAGGAATTTTGGGGGTCGAATTTACATTTTTTGAATTCAAATTCTTCAAGGAGGATAAGGATAAACTCAAATACTCAACGGATTTGAGGATTCGACCGTCGGTCTGTGAGGACAAGCATACGATTGAGACACCTGGAAGATTCGTCTAACAAATTTGTATTCAAGACAATGTGAAGAGGACATGTAGGTACAAATTGAGGGGCTTGTTGGCTTCATCTGGGTGTGGACTTCGTTGTTAATCTGGTTTTCACGAAGAAGAAAGCAATGGAGAGTTGATTGGGGAGAGAGTGTGTGTTGACGCATGAAGAAGAAGGGAGGAAAAGAGAAATAAGGGGTTTGGGGGTGCGTGGCATTACGTTGGAAGTATATAATGTATGTATATATGATATGTATTGGCTGATAAGGGAATTGGGCCGGGTCAGGGGCATTTGGGATTGGGTCTTATTGATGTTGGGCCAAGAATTGATCCATTATGAAGGCTGAGAAATGGTTTCAAGGGGTGAGGGTTCTTAATTTAAAACTTGGCCAATTCGATTGGAATTTTGATCAATTAATGATAATTAAATTGAATTCAATTGACTAATTTAACTACACGACAAATTATATAAATTAATTAAAGAGCTTTCTCAACCTAAAATAATTAATAATAATAACTCCTAAAATAAAAAAAATAAATTTATTTGAGAAAATACTTTTTGCATTTTCGAAAGCTAATTATTTCAAATTGTTAAAATTAAAAGCTCGAGTAAAAATTGGATGTCTACAACTATCCCTTTCTTTAGATATGAGCGATAAAAGAGATCGTGGTGGACAAAGAAACTTGACTAACCCAATTTTTAGCAGACCACATCTTTATCTTCTGAAAAGCTCTTGGTACAGACTTTGAGAAATTATGGCTGGACCCTGATTTTGGGTTTCCTACATATCTCAGGTTACATGAAAATTCAGGCCACTTATAGTTTAAAATGCTTGATTTTATGCACAATTTTGAAAGAATTCAAAAGCTATCGCAATATCGAATTATGGAGAAATTAGAATGCTTGGCAATGAAATTTTAAGAGCAAATGTTAGAACATAGCCAAGTTTTCAAAATTGATCCGACCTACATATCCTTGGACTTAGGAATTAGTCTGCTAGTTTGACTCCATCGGTTGAAGAGCAAATCTCTTATTCTGAGATTACCTCTAGTTCAGGAGGAGTGACAAACAAATCAAATTATGAAAAAGAGGCTTGCAACCTTTTAACCATAAATGTGGAGCTCTTCACATTCATAATTGAGAACTTACATGGATATAGTTTTCAAAATTCTTGGTATGTTGTCGCTCGGATTAGAAATATTATCTCTGGTGAGAGTTGAGATCACCTGGATGTGAAACTGAAAACTAACGGACCTAAAGAAATATCCACATGCCTTCTGACAAGGGTGTGGTTAGATTGTGGTAGGAGTTACTTCTCAGCTCGTGTTCGAAGATTTTGTCGCCTTCTTCAGATTATGTCTCAGTTCGCTGCTAAGAAAAAGTTTCACGTTGTGCTGTATCCTACTTGATTATGTCCACACCTGTGATTTATTTTTAGAATTCACCCTTTTGGATGATCTCGATATGACTAAGACAAAATATTAGTAAAAATCATAACATAAATTAGGGATTATATTCTTTTACCGTGTTTGACATATATATATATATATATATATATTTTTTACATGATACATAATGAGTCAATATGATGTAATCATGATGATGACCCTCTCGGCAATGAATGATGATGTCTTTCTTGAATATTTGATCAACGTTATGGCCCTTTCGACAGCTTGAGAATGCAATGGCCCTATCGACAAAGAATGATGAAATTATCCTCTTGGCAGCTTGAATGATGAAATGACCCTCTCGGCAATGAATGATGAAATGGCTCTCTCGGCAGCTTGAAAATAAAATGGCCCTCTCGACAATTGAACATGAAATGGCCTTTTGGGCGATGAAATGGCCCTCTTGGCAGCATAAAAATAAAATGACTCTCTCAGCAATTGAAGATGCAATGGCCCTCATGGCAATGAATGATGAAATAACCCTCTCAGCGACTTGAAAATAAAATGTCCCTCTCGGCAATTGAGGATGCAATGGCCTTCTCGGTTATGAATGATAAAATGTCCCTTTTGGTAGCTTGAATGATAAATGACTCTCTTGGCGACTTGAAAATAAATTGCCTTATCGGCAATGAAAGATATAATAACCCTCTTGGCAATTGATGATGCAATATCCCTCTCGGCAATGAATGATGAAATGGCCCTCTTAATGACTTAAAAATAAAATGGCCTTCTCTGCAATTGAAGATACAATGAACCTCTCAGTAATGAATGATGAAATGGCCCTCTCAGCGACTTAAAAATAAAATGGCCCTCTCGGCAATTAAAGATGCAATGGCCTTCTCGGCAATGCATGATGAAATGGCCCTCTTGGCAGCTTGAATGATGAAATGACCCTCTCGGTGACTTAAAAATAAAATGGCCTTCTCGGCAATTGAAGATGCAATAACCTTCTCGACAATGAATGATGAAATGACCCTCTTGGTAGTTTGAATGATAAAATGGCCCTCTCGACAACTTGAAAATAAAATGGCCTTCTCGGCAATGGAAGATGCAATATCCTTTTCAACAATTGAAGATGCAATGGCCCTCTTGACAATAAATAATTAAATGTACCTCTCAACGACTTGAAAATAAAATAGCCTTCTCGGCAATTGAAGATGCAATGATCCTCACAACAATGAATAATGAAATGGGCCTCTCGGCGACTTGAAAATAAAATGGCCCTCTTGGCAATTGAAGATGCAATGGCCTTCTCGACAATGAGTGATGAAATAGCCTTCTCGATGACTTGAAAATAAAATGGTCTTCTCGACAATTAAAGATGCAATGACCCTCTCGGCAATTGAAGATGCAATGGCTCTCTTGGCAATAAATGATAAAATGAACCTCTCGACGACTTGAAAATAAAATGGCCTTCTCGGCAATTAAGGATGCAATGGCCTTCTCGGTAATGGATGATGAAAGGGCCCTCTTGGCAGCTTGAATGATGAAATGACTCTCTTGGAGACTTGAAAATAAAATGGCCTTCTCGGTGTCTTGAAAGTAAAATATGATAGATTATTGGGGATTTAAGTAAGATAAAACTGTTTATGTCTCGGTAGTCCCCTTTTTAAATAAACTTGAAAAGATTTTCCCTGCACCTATAAAAAATTTCTTAGTTTCAAAATATATTAATCTGTGCTGATTCTTTGATCTGCTCCTCGTCTCATTGTCTTTGATTGATTATCCCTTAACTTGCTATCTCCAATTGATTGCTTTGATATCCCTCTTCTCGATTGACATCAGACAAAATGCAAAACTATTTCACAAAGAATAACTATTGAAAAATAACTTTAATAAAAATTTTACTGTCAATGTCATGTCATATAAAGCTCAAATGAACATGTTCGGCTTCTAATATGGATTTCTTGATGCATCATAGTTATTTTGGAATTTGTGATCCATCTGACAATCTTCAAGGTTGATTTCAAACTTTTGACGGCACTTGATGAAATTTTTTAGGACATCCTCAAAATTTCTATCCTAGTTAAATGTCATAATGAATCACTAGCTTGTTAGAAGAATCCTAAGATTTTTTCAGATCTTCTAAAAAATTCTATTCCAGCTAAAATTTTGATATGCCTTAAATTTTGACTTGTCGGAGATGGAACTTCTTATTTAGAATTTTTGAGTTCCTTCTAAAAAATGCTGTCCTAGTTTCCTTATTGGGAGTATGACTGAGCTGTTGTGGCGCCTATGTATCCTATTGAAGTAGAAATCAGGTCAAACGTAGTTCCCCTCTCGGGAGTAGAGAAAAAAATCATACTTAAATGAGAAAATGACTGAGGCCGACATAGGCTGCTTACATATCTCATTCTTGAGAATTCAAGTCAAATGAAGTTCAAAAGCAAAAGGAAATAAAAGGGATAAGGGGATAATCGAGGCTGACATAGGCCACCTACGTATCTTATTTTTAAGAATTTAGGTCAAACGTAGTTCATAAAAAGGAGAATAATATGATAATAAACATAAAAATTATTACAAGCAAATTATACAATAATAGAAAAACAGATAAAAAAAAACTCTGATCTCTATACATAGTATCTCTTGATAGCATATGAGTTGATCATCAAGTTGTGGTGGGCAATGTTTGTGTTAAATCCTAACACATCATCGTATGACCAGGTGAATACGTTAACATACTCTTCGACAGGTTGATGAGTCTTTCCTTCGAGTCTCTATCAAATGAATACTGACTCTGACTTCTCTGGTGTTTTTGTCTTCCCAGATCTCCAGTTTTAAGCTTGAGTTGTTTCAATTTCGACAAATGGCTCAGATGTCACGGTCTCTTCATTGTATGTTTCGAACACTTCATTATGACATGACATAATATTACAGGTTT
The DNA here is from genome assembly GCA_025642045.1 of Solanum sejunctum. NCBI lineage: Eukaryota > Viridiplantae > Streptophyta > Magnoliopsida > Solanales > Solanaceae > Solanum > Solanum sejunctum. The sequence continues at coordinate 22,925 of JAOTQJ010149940.1, forward strand.
AAAATTCTTTTGCTAATAAATAAACATCATTAGATAGCAAAATTGAAGTGAGTTAAATTTTGTTAATAAAAGAAACTTTCATCTGAAAGAGAGAAAGAAAGAGAAACTTTGGCATAGACACAAGGCAATTTGACTTTTTTCTAAGAATATTACGAGAGAATTAAACATAACGAAGTAAAATGATATAAAAGGTAGGCCTCGAGCCTCTTTGGACTGCCATCGATTTTGAAGTATAAAAAGATGTCTTTATCTATCAAGATGAGCAAAGAATCAGAAGTAGAGTGGATGTCTAATTAATCATTTGCTTTCTCGACTTGGTGTCTTGTACCGCCTAGTGTCTTGGTTAATGCAACATTATCTTCTTTGAACAAATTCTAGATTCCTTCTGTTAGACCATTATCCTTGTCATGATTTTGTACTGATAAAGATTGGTGTAAGTGAGGCAATGATTGTGGAAAAGTGCGATCGACCTCATTCTTCTTCTCAAGCAGAGAAGTAGAAGCTTAGTAAGGTATGATGATGATAAATTCAGATTTCTCTATTTTGTTTGAAGAGGCTATAATTTCCTCATAATGGCTAGAGTTTACTAGAATCACAGCTTTTTCCATACACCAATCTTCATTGACTTTCATCGTGAGGATTACTATTGATACTAAGAGTGATAGTCTGTAGAGCGACAACCCTTTGTTCAATCAAGTCCTGAATTTTGTGCGTCAAATTGATGCAATTCTTAGTGGTATGACCCACAGCCCCTGAATGATAAGCATATTTGTGGTCTGCTCTATAAAATTTTTCCAAAGGATTGGTTGATCTTCCTTTAATAGGATGGAGCATGCCTACTGCTTTCAATCTTTCATAAAATTGGATTCGACTTTCAACTAAAGAAGTAAAGACTTGAGGTGTTCTTTTCAGAAGATTTGGACAACAAATATTGCAATTACTTCTTGAATATAAAGGTACCTGACAGTAGTTTGGGGGATTTTGGAAAGTAGGTGCTGGCATTTAAAACTTTGGATATTGAGGAGTTTGGTAGTTTGAAGGTATATTTTGGTAATTTAGCAATGGAGCTTAGATATTTGGAGAGATACTTTGGTAATTTGGCCATGGATCTTGAAAATTTGGAGAATTATTTTGATAATTTGATGGTGGAGCCTTGAAATTCGATTGGATGGGAAAAACTGGGTAGGAATTTTGTAGAGCTTGGGGATAGGTATTGGATAGCGAATCCTTTTGACTACCGAATTTGACATGCTTTAATCTTGGTTTAGATGAAATGGAAGAAACATCTTTCCTCTACTTGCTTGATAGAATCGAAGGTTCTATTTCATAGCTATTCAGGTGATTTTTCCTGCCTTAAGACCGTATTCGATAGCCTCGCCAATTTTAACTATTTCTACGAACTTTTCTCCCATAAGAGGAACCATCTTATCAAAGTACTCCAGCTCTTAAATACGTAGGAAGTCTTTGTTGATCTCTTGCTCGGTTATAGGAGGTCTAACCTTTGCAGCCTCTTTCCTCCAACGGTAAGCATATTCTCGATAGCTCTCAGTAGACTTCTATTTAATTTTCTCCAAAGAGTATCGATTAGAAACAATTTTGATGTTGTAAAAAAATCTTTCATTAAAGTCATGGACTAAAACATTCCAACTGGACCACTGGTTCATTTATTGAGAGGTAAATCATTTCAAGGCCTTCCCGCTCAGGCTTCGACTGAAATGTCGCATTAGTAATGCCATATTTTTTTGACACCTATAAGATGATCACAATATGCTCTCAGGTGGGCCAAAGGATTTTCATTTCCATCAAAAGTATCAAACTTTGGTATTTTGAACCCTTCTGGGAGGTTCAGATCGGGATGAATCCACAAATCCTCATACTTCAGTCCTGCAACATTTGGTTCATAGTAAAATTGCTTTACAACCTTTGCAATTTCTTCCTTTATGTCAAACTTGGCCATCTCCTCCTTGGCCTTCCATTCCTTCTCCTTCTCCTTCTCCTTATAAGGGTAGGAGTATGGGATGAAGGGAACGTATGCTTCTGATAGTGTTGGAATATGAAAAGGGACTTTGGAGATATGGGTTGAGTAGTTGGTGGATTTTGAACGTTTGGATCAAGGTTCTGATATGCGGATGGATATATTTGATGGTTGTTAGAATTTAGGCTTTGAAGAGGAGGTGGTATTTGGTGTGATGTGCTGGCATGATAGAGCTTAAGAGTGGTTAAGTTGATGGTGGGATATTTTTGGGTAGGAATAATGGTCAAATCTTTTTGAGCATGTTCAGTAGTTAGATTCGGAGGAGGAAAACAAAATTGTGGCCTTTCATCGTCTAGAGCATGAGTGTTAGTGGTAACGACTAGATTCGCTGAATCTTGAGTCTTTTGTATCTCAGCCCTCATTTCAACAATTTGTTGTATCATTTATGCAGTCAGTTTATTTTATTTAGCAATTGCAGAGTCTACCACCTTAACTTCAATTGAATCAATGCCCTCATTATTCTCAGTCATTTTCTCTTTCCCTTTCGTCAGACTTTGGTCAGGGACGGAATCTTTGTAATTCTTAAACCTTGTGAAGTGTGAATGTCCAGTTATTTTCTCAACACAAATTAATTCTAAATACTTAAAAAATTACTCAAAAGATAAAAGTGTTAGTCCTTGTTCATAATAAATAATGAAAAATATCACACAAAACAGAAAACAAATAATAGTTGCATTGTTCAAAGACATACTAACCCACAAATATAGGAAAAATGAATAAATAGGCGAACTGTTGGCTATTTAATTTGAGATTTGTGAATCAGGGAGACATTTTGATTAGATTTTCTTATATCTTCTAAAATTGATGATTCTCTTGTAAGAATGAAAAAGGAAAAAATAAGCTTTTCTGATGTAAGGGATCGAGCCTTGGAAGGCTACCTACGTATCTCACGAAGGAGAAATCAGGCCCTATGTAGTTCGGCTAGCTTGAATCTTTTTAAAATTCAAATTAAAAATTCACCTCTTGTCAAATGAAAGAGTAAAATTTTAGAATTTTGAGAGTGAAGTTTGAATTTTATTGAGAAATTAAAGGCTTGAAGATTGTTTGGACAAACTTTTTACAATGACTAGATTTTTTGTACTTAGGGGATTCTAGAAACTTTAGAGAAGAAGTGGAGTAAAAGTCTTCAAACAAAGCAACATAATCACACAAACAGTCATAAAATATAGCATGTAAACAGATATTGCGTGTCCTAAACATATATGTGACCATTTTGTGCCAAGGGTAGGCCTAATAATTTGAAGAATGTATATGTATTTTTAAGTGTTCCATTGCACCAAAATATTTATATCAACTTTATGAATAGACTGAACGGGGATACATAACATGGAAAAAGGGGAGTACAAAATCAGTCTCACGCAGGGGTACAGTCTAAAACTAAACCTTCGTGGAAGATTTCTTCTTCTTGGACCTCTTGTCAACTGTAAACGTCTTTGAATGTAATGCCTTGTAAACAACCTTCTTTTGATTAAAATATTCTATTAAAATGAACTCCCAACCTCAAGGGATAAGATTCGTCGAACAACATATATATCCTTCAAATATAAACACATAAGCATGATCGTCTATTTGGGTCGGGGGATCACTTTGGACTCAAGGTGGTCTTTCTAATGGGCCCAACATGCCTTATGTATTGGGTCGTCATAGGCCAATGCTTAGAAGCAGAGATTTAATTTCGCTCTATCTTAGGTTTACTAAGAATTGATTTTAATTTTGACCTGGGACTTGAGTTGGACAAACTTTGGGGTGAAATAGTAAATGACGTTAGTATAACTACGGACCAACTACCCATTTACTATTTCCAAAGAAATATTAAGTGTTTTTCTGAAGGGACAACTATGGATAACCACGTAACTGCCCTTATCCCAATGCAATTCTAATTGTCGATTGGCGGAAATATGCCATGAACAATAAAGAACAACTAAAGTATGAAATTTAGATATATAATGCGCAAATAAGAAAGTAAATTTACTAATTATTATAAAGCTGAATAGTTCATCAAACAAGTCCTAATCTAATAGTTAGAATCTAATTAATCTTCAATAGAGTCGTCATTTCTGTTAATTTGAAAAAATGATGACTTTTTAAAAAATATGATTTAATACTCAATTAATTTAAGTATAAACCAAATTCTCGAAATTTAAAGAGTCGCTACTTAATTTTAAGAAAAATTAAGAAACCTAATTTTAAAACCTAACATAAGAGTTTTAAAATTTTTGAGAGATGGGTAAGGGTTCAATTTTCATCTTGAGAAGAAATTAATCACTCAAAATGACCGCTAACTTGTGGTTGACCAACGATTAGAAAATTGACTAACTTTGCAAAAAGGGTGACTGAATTTTAAAAATTGGCTAAATTTGAAAGGAATTGACTAAGTTTAAAAAATGATTGACTAAGTTTGAAAATTGTGCAAAGTTTGAAAAAGGATTGACTAAATTTGAAGAATATTGACTAAATTGAGAGAATTGAAAAGTTTGCAAAATGTTGACTAAATTTGAAAGAAGTTGGCTAAGTCAAATAAAATTGAAATAACAATTGGACCAAATATGCAAAATTTTACCAAAATCTAATTTGTAGAAATAATTCTAACATTAAAGAGTAGTCAACAAGGAAATTAACATAAATGACAAACATGTTGGAAAAATTAATTAAATTAAAAATAAGAAATAATACAAATAATGTAATAAAGTTAGTGTCAAATAACAATTATCACAAATAATAATAAATTAAAAAGAAAGAGAATTAAAATAAAGATTGGGCTTGGCAGGCCCAATCTTCCACCTGCCTTAATTTCTACATATTTGGGCCTGCCTGACCCTTTAAGAATTTGTCTAGCAGCTGCCGAGTTGGGTTCTTTTGCCCTATTCTGCCTGTATATCTAATGTATATATTGATTATATATTAGTGTATATTCATTAATTTCGGCCTCTAAAAAACCTATATATCATTTCTGCCTAGCTGGCTGCTTACCTGCTAAAGTGGGCTTTTAGCCCATATGTCTACTGTATACACTATATATCAATGTATATCAATGTATACACCTTGATTTTGGGGTTTCAAAACCTGTATTTCAGCTTTCATTGACCTAATAAAGGGGTTTGGGCCTCTGTGGCTCATCAGAAAGGCAAAGAAAGAGGGTCTAATAGACCCACGAACAGAGGTCCCATGCAGTGAAGGAAAAGAGTAGCAAATTAGCATATAATTGAGGGATTAGCTGAAATATCATGTTAAGTGCAGACACCATTTTAAATTTAAAAAGGAATTTGCAGTAATTTTCAGTCAAACTAAAATCAAGAAGAAGACATATATTATACCCGAACCTCATAACTCTTAAGATTTGACAGGGATAAATAAAGAAACATATCAACAGATATTATGTCAATAGGAATAAGAAATAAAATCTTGATTGCACATGTTTATACTAAGGAAATATCACATAACTCCTTGATGAACTTGACAGAGAACATCCCGAAACAGAAAAAATAGTGGCAATGATAAACGTTAAATCAGGTAATGGTGGGTAAACATGATCTGATCTTTAAATATAATTCATAACTAGAACTTTTGGATTCTTAACAGACAAAGAACATAGTTGGTTGGTGATATGGCACCATAATCGATTAAGAAATAAAAGACAAATAGATCCATAACAAACAAGCCTTTTAGCTCATTAAACCAACTCACACTTACTGTGTTATTGCCAAACATAATGAATCAACCACTGTTTTAAGGTGAAACAGTAAGGAAATCACTTAATCATATTTTGGACACTGCCGGGGGAGCACATGAACTGATTATAATTTATTTCACACATAAAATAGCTTCTTTGTTTGGAACTAGCCACAGACCGAGCAAGGGATTTAAAACAACATTTGAATCAACCTAGAGTGAGTGAATGAAGCAGATTACATGTTCAGAAAATGACATCCTCTAGACTAGTGAGTTTTAACATGGTTCAACTTGAAAATTAGAGAAAATGAATCCAACTTTAATTACTAATCGATAGTACAGATAGAGGCGCGAAATTAATCTCAAAGGGCAAGCTATAACAAGTCAAAACTTTAAGCATCAAAAGAAAGTCATGTTTAAGCTTAAAAGTAGGAAGCTGAGACTTCAGATTGAGCCTCTTATGGATTGAAGGATATAGACAGATACACAAATTTACGTAGATCCTATGACGACAAATCCATTACTTCAATAAAAATCTTCAAACAGTCAGTTCTAACTAGACAATACTACTTCCCCAAGTTCAGTTATCATTCGCGAATCAAACTCATAAATGCGAGCTTAGAAGCTAATTTCGTCTCAAACATAACGATCCCATAGCATATTGACTTAAAAACACAACAGTATATGCATCAATAAAATAAGAAGTTTAGATGAAGATATTACTTATATCGGAGCAGCGAATTGAGGATGACGACGAGCTTAAGGAAGAATTCTTCACCACAACAAACTTGTCACTAGACTTGAGGACTACAACAATTTCACCGAGATATCTCTTTGGTCCACAACACTTTCACCATAGCTATCTCCTTGATTCTCAACTTATGAACTTGTTAGTTAATATTTGCACCGGGACTTCTTCATAGGATAAATTATATTGAATTCTAATACTTTCAATAGGGACAACCAGAGAGGGATCTCCCAAGCATTTCTTAAGCATAGAAATATGAAATACTAGGTGTATAACACTCAACTTTGTTGGTAACTTCAACTTGTAAGTTACACTACCAACCCTTCTCAGAATCTGATAAGGGCTAATATATCGTGGACTAATCTTCCCCTTTTTCCTGAATCTCACAACTCCTTTCATTGGTGATACCTTTAAGTACACCTAATCACCCACCTCAAATTCCAAGTCTCTCCTCCTAACATTAGTGAATGACTTTTGCTGACTCTGCGCTGTCTTTAGCCTTTCTTGGATGACATTCACCTTCTCCATTTCTTGGTAGACTAGATCAGGTCCTATCAGACAAGCCTTACCAACTTCTAACCACCTAATGGGTGATCTACACCTTCTTCTATAAAGAGACTCAACGGTGCCATCCGTATGCTAGCCCGGAGACTATTATGATAGAAAAATTCAATCAAGAGTAAGTGATCATTGCAGTTAACTTTAAAGTCTATCACATACACCCTTAACATATCCTCAAGGGTCTATATAGTTTGCTTTACTTTCCCATCTATCTGTGGATGGAAAGTTGTACTAAGATTCACCTTCATACCAAGCCCCTTCTGGAAAGGACTTTTAAAACTGTGTTGTCAATTGAGATCCTCTATGTAAAATAATAGATATAGGGACCTCATGCAACTGAATAATTTCCTTGACATAAATTCTAGCATAGTCCTCAGTTGTATTAGTCGTCTTAACTGGTAGAAAGTCAACTGACTTGGTCATTTTGTCTACTATAACCCATATCAATTCATGTAGTCTATGGGATCGAGGTAAGCCTGTTACGAAGTATATGTTAATCATTTCCCATTTCTATTCTGGAATCTCTATATTTTGGGCTACCCTACAAGGCCTTTGGTGTTGTACCTTAACTTGCTGGCAATTCGAGCATCTAGACACGAACTCTGCAATATCCTTCTTCATGCCACCCCACCAATAAATTTCTCACAAATCTCTATACATCTTTGTTGCACTAGGGTGGATAGAGTATTTGGAATTATGAGCTTTAGCCAAGATCCTATCTCTAAGGCCATGAACACTTGGCACACAGAATCTGCCTTGGAACCTCAGGACCCCATCTCCCCCTTTTGTAAACACTAACACTTTTTGTTTCTGAATATCTTCTTTTAGCAGAAGGAGGATAGGATCCTTGTCTTTCTTTTCTTTCACCTCCACTACTAAGGATGACTCTGCCCCATTTTTGATAATGGCACTACCTTCATCGGAGTCTTCAATTTGCACCCCTCAGAAGGGCTAGTCTGAGCACCTCTTTAGCTAATTCTTTCTTTTCATCTTCTATGTAAGCGGTGCTCCCTATGATCGACCTGCTAAGAGCATAAACAACTACATTAGTTTTACATATGTGCTAGAGAATGCTCATCTCATAGTTTTTCAGCAGCTTCAACCACCTTCTCTACCTCAAATTCAACTCCTTCTGGTTGAATACATACTACAAACTCTTGTGTTCCGTGAATACATCCATGTGCCTACCATAAAGGTAGTGTCTCCATATCTTTAGAGAAAACACCATAGTAGTAAGCTCAAGATCATGAGTTGGATAGTTTTCTCATGGGCCTTAAGCTATCTGGAGGCATATGCTGTCACCTTGCGATTCTGCATCAATACACATCCCAATCCAACTCTGGAAGCATCAAAAAATATCACAAAGTCATCAGTTCCCTCTTTTAGGGATAAGACAGGGCTGTGGTCAGCTAGTTTTCAACTCTTCAAAACTCTTCTCACAAGCTTCCGACCATATAAACTTAACCTTCTTCTGATTCAGCTTAGTCAAAGGAGCCGAGATAGAGGAAAATCCTTCTACGAACTATCTATTATACCCTGCCAAGCACAAGAAACTTCTTATCTCTATTGGAGTTGTGGGCCTTGGCTAATTGTTTACTGCCTTAGTCTTTTGGGAATCAACCTGAATACCTTCATTAGACATAATTTGCCCCAGAAATGCAACAGATGCCAACCAAAACCAACACTTGGAGAATTTTGCATAAAGTTGTTGATCCTTAAGGGTCTGAAGGATATTTCTGAGATGGTTAGCATTCTCCTCCTTGTTATGAGAATAGATCAGGATGTCATCTGTTAGAACTCAAAAATTCGAACAATTGAAATGCTTGTGAAATGTGGACGAACATTGGAAATTTTGAGCAATTCGGGATTTAAGTATTTATTTTAGTTTATACCAAGTGAATTTTTATTTTTTTTTAAAAAAATTTTAATCGTAAATCCTTAATTGATCCAATTTGGGAAAAGCTTAGGACCAAATGTGCATTTTATTCAAGTTGAGCTCCTTAAGTTGTAAGACAAATTGTGGGGTCATACACATGCTTTTATTTGATTGGTCTAAGTGTGTGAGAGGAGGTCTATATATATAAGCATACATATATGCCATTCTTGGAAGAAAACTTGTTCGAACACTTAGAAAAAAAACCCAACCATTCTCCCCAGCAAAAGGGCTCTCGGCTTCATCATGGAAGAAGGGGAAATTCATTTTTTCCTCGTTTTTGATTATTTGATGCTTCAAGGTCGGTATATGGGTTCCCCCAAGTGGCGTGGAAGTATTAGATTGCTAAAGAAACGTTCGGTTATGCGGATTTGAAGTTTGGGGCTTGTGAAGGGGTTGAGAGGTAAGTTGAACTTCTAGCTATTCCCTTGTAAATTAAACCTTGTAAGGGTATTGGGGAAGTAATAAATTGATGATTAAGCATGAAAAAAGGTGGATTTCTAGCTTAAACCATGAAATTCGAAATTGGG
>JAOTQJ010149951.1:0-23921 GCA_025642045.1 Solanum sejunctum
CTCTCTGGAAATTGCATTTTACGTTTTTCAAATTTTGATACGGTGTCTCTAAAATTGGGGTTAGACCCATTTTTCGCTCAATTTTGCCCCCTGATCAATATATAAGGTCGGATTTAAATATCATGTATGAATTTTAAGATATATAAAAATTACAATTCTGAGCACTTCCGAGGCATATTTTCGAGCACCTTTTGGGGTCGTTTCAATAGGTCATCCTTTCATAGCCATGATCATAGAATACTGGGATACTTGGAATCATATTTGTGAATCATGGCTTAACGTAGAAATTAGGATAAAATATGGGTTAATGGACAATTAAGTAAGAATAATGGTATTGAATAAAAATTATATAAGATCATTACATTCGAAATCAGATTGAATCATAAGTAAAGAAACCCATATCAATTTCATAATCCATAATCAACATATACTTGAAATCCATTGAAAATTATGTAGTTCATGTAAGTCAACATATATCATATATAATAGAGTACATTAATCATGATATAATCATAATTCAAACATTTAAGAAGAAATCATGAAAATTCCATAGATTCATTCTTGAACTTGGAAGAAAAGTGGAGTTTGGATTGAGCTCCATAAATGAAACTAATCTATGGATGAAGTCTTTCATACCTAATTAAATAAACTTAAGAGAATTGGGAAGATTATTACATAGGTGAAGTTGAAAACCAATATCTTTCAATGGAGGATCCTTGTGAGACAAAGAGACTTAGAAATTGTAGAGAAATTTGGGAGAGAATGAGTTTGAGAGACTTTGAGGATAGTTTTTATAAGTCTGAGGTGTTAGGGTACTTATTGGGGTCAAAACAACATACTTTAGGGGTTAAATAGGTAAAAAATGAAAAAAAAACTTCATTAAAAATCTATTGAACCCATCCGCGAGCATGATCTTAAAGACATAGATCAAATTATGGCTCATGGATCCCAGGTATCATCTTGGTTACAATTTTGGTTTTTGAAGATGTCTCTAAACCTCTAACTCAAGACCTCTTCTATGACATGTAGTTCCATTTATAGATCATAAGTTCCCCTTATAAAAGGCCTTCTACACTAAGAAAAATTCCACCCTACTGGCCCCAACTACAACACTGGTTTACAATCCAAAAAAAGGATCATGATTGATAAAGGCCTCTCATGGTTTCCATACATACATAGCCAAATTTTAAGTTTACAAGATCCTATCTATGACCCATATTTATGGGTCATAATTCCAAAAACAACTTGTGCCATAGCCTCATAAAGTTGACATCTAAGTTCAGAATATTTTCCAAATCTTAAGCCATAACCACGAGGCTTATCTACGACCTGTGATTCAATCCACGAATCGTGGATGAGCTTGTATTGTTAGTCCAATTTCAATTTCCTGAAACTTTTAAATTTTTTGAACTTTTTAACATTTGAGGTGTTACATTTACTATCTCTTTCTTTTGGTTCTTTTTTAGTTCATAGGTCAGGAGATTTCTAATAAGCTCATCCATGATCAATATGTCTAGATTCCTTGCTTTAATTTTACTTTCCCCTAATCAAGTAGCAAAAACGTTTTCTAATTACTTTACAAGTAAGGACAATCTCTCCCTATGATTAGATTTCATTAACTATTGTAGTGAACTTTGTGTGCATATCCTAAATCATGTCTCCATTCATCATTTTTAACTTTTGATACTGCCTATCAAGTTGTCAATCTTAGACTTCTTCACCTAACTAGTTCCTTCATAGGCAGTTTGCAAGGTATCCCAAATTGCCTTGGCATCTAGATAGGTTGAGATCCTATTATACTTATCAGAACATACTCCACAAATAAGAATATTTTTTGCTTTGGAATTGTTCTGAATGGCCAACTTATCCTCAACATTTCATTCTCTTCTCTTCTTAGGAACTCGCGTATTTGCCATTATACCATCCTTCATGGGAATAATTGTTCCATGAAGTATGACATTCCAAAGATCAAGAATTTCCCCAATTAAATAATCCATCTATTACACTCCTCCTATATTTAGTCCTAAAAAACTGAAAGATAAGAATTTTGCTAAAGGTTTAACCCTACAAGCCAGTCTACGGCCTATAGAAGTAGCCACGGATCATAGGTGGTTTTGTGGAAAGTGCCTAGTGAAAATAAAAAATTAAATAAATTCTAGAAGTTGACTTACGTGTTATCAGACGAGCCGTATAAGTAACCACGACCTGTCAATAATTCTCGTAGGAAGAGGCCCAGAGAAACCTAAATTTTTCAAAGTCTAGAACTACTTCTACAGAAGAACCTAAGGATCGTGGATGTATTCATGGGTCATCCTATTTGTACATAGGTTAGAAACTGCAATTCCAAAAACTTGACTTTTGTGACACAAGGTTCTATAGACTGATGTACGGGCCATATGTTCATTCATGGCCTATAAGAAGGCTTTCGTAGATGGCTCCGGTAGTTTCTAATGAAAGGTGTTTGTGATATTTTCAATTCGTCTAAGCCCTAAACTATGTCATTCTGGCTAACCTAACTAACTTAACCAACTTAACCTCTATAAAATCTTATTCCTAATTCATTCAAAGCTTTTAATTCTCAAATTTTTCTCAAGATCTCTCAACATTTCACTCTCTAAGTCAAGAGTTATATTGAAGTTAAAGCTTGAAGGTTTGATTAAGAATTTCTAGATTTTCTTTTTCAATTTTAAAGACTCTACTTAAGGTATATAGGGCTTCACTCATGGATTCGATTCATCTATGAAGCCTACTCCAAAACCTTCTTTTTATGGATTTTAAGCTATGATTCCTAGTGCATAGATTATGATTCTTATATGATGATTATGAATAATTATGCATAAATTATGATGAATTGTATGATGTATATGATTTCAAAATATGCATGGTTAGTTAATTACTTGATGTAGGTCCCCTTGTCAATGATTCAATTTGATTTTAATTTCATATTTTCTCAATGGATCCTATTCAATTGCATGATTTTGACTTAATTATTCATAGACCCACACTTAGCCCTAGTCTCCTATGATAAAGCTATGCATTTTCATGATTTTGATCTTTAGTATGTAAAAGCATATTTTATGAGAATGATGATGTTATGAAAGCTATGATGATGCTATGATGAAGAGGGTGATGAAAATCAAAATGTTTATGATGATATTAAGGTTGGAATGTCTACCCATACTATAACTAAGAGTAAAGTAGATGGACTATTCCTATGACTTGACTTTTTCATGAATGTTGTGATGACTATTCACGAATTATGAAAGTATGATTTTTAATAAAATACCAACAATCTTGAAAGTTATGTATATGCATGATTTATATGTTATGTGGGATATGACTTACCACTAAGAGGGCTTTGGTAGAAACCATGGTCCCATAAATATGTGCCACCATAAGAATAATGTTCATATTTTATACCTTAAAAGTATGCTAATGGATGCATATAGCTTTAATGGTCACTCACTATGTGAAATACCCCAAAAATGCCCCAAAAATATTCTTCGGAAATGCCCATAATCGTAATCTCCATATATCTCAAAATCTGTGCGTGATATCAAATATCAAACTTCATATTCTTGATCAGGGGAGAAAATTGAGTGGGAGATAGGTATAACTCAGATTTTAGAAGACTCGTATCGAAAAATAATTTTTGGTAAATTTTTGAAAACAGAGAGGGTCCGCGATGGTTCGGCAATGCGGACCTATCGCGGAGTAGTGTTGACACTTCCTTAGTTTCTGTCTCAGCCTAAGGGCGTTGGGGTTATGGCCCCATGACAATTTACATGTGAAATCTCTCATATTTAGCCATTTTTCAACTCTACATCACTCAAAACTCTTCTCTAAAACCTCTCAATCATTTATCAAAATTTCCATCCAAATTCAAATGCCCCAAGCATAATTCCGGATCTCAAGAAATCCATTCAAGATTCAAGTTTTCTTCAATTCTACATCAAGGAATTCCCAAATTTAGGTATATTGGTTTCATCCATTGGGCCATTTTGCCCATGGAGCCTAATCTTTCTTTTTATAAAAATTGCATGTTTTCAAGTTGTATTTTCTACGGGTATCTTTTGTTATAGATTATGAGCATGAAATATATCAGAGTTTTATGAAATATTGATTGACTATGCATGACTATCTATTTCAAAGTTGCACTATGAATGAGTTTTGTCTATTGAGACTATACAAGTTTTGAGCTATGAAACTATGATTTATTATGAGATTTGATGATTGATTTCAAGGTACCTTACGTGACAATTTTACAATATTTTGGTGAGTTGATTTGCATTGAGTTTTCTCACATGATTTCACTCTTGAATTGCATGATTTTGAATAAGCATTACACACCTACCAAGTGTTTGATAAGATGACAAGTCAAGAATTCTCAAGTTATTTACATGTTTTACAAGTCAAGTGACTTCATAATGAATATGAGCTATCAAGTATGTTATGAATTCATTAAATTATCTATGATTATGCAAGTATGAAGTAAGCCTTATTTTCAAGATTTACTACCTCTTGTTGAGCCATTCATGTTAAAGCAAGAGTTCATGTATGAGTATGATCTACTCTCATATTTCAAGTTAGGCTCATCATTAGAGGTCAAGTATGTTTAAGAGCTAATTATGTCATAATTTCATGTTTATTATAAGTTATTAAAGTTATGATTATTTCAAGTATTTCATCGGATTATACTTAGCACCAATGGATTGGATTTTGGCGTGCATATCTTCAACGGTCCATACTTCTTACCTCAAACTATGTGCCAACATAGGATTATGTTATACCGTTGCTATACTAGTGGATCCACCTAGTGCACTTCATTATGAAATTCACCTTGAAATGGGATGGGTTCCCGTAAGGGGGATTACTTCTTCGAAATAGGACGGGCTCCCATAAGCTAAAGTATTGCTTACCTTGGCAAGTAGCCCACCTCTTTACCGATGAAGGGTAATCATCAAGATTCCAAGTTGTAGCTCACTTGGTCTTACTCTTTGTCAGTTGAGGTATCTTCTCAAACATGTATTATGTTCTATGTAAGTTGAATAATTTATAAGCATGTTTTACTTCAAGCACTGTTCATGCATGCCATATTGGGATTATGTCTGTCTATTGTCTATTACTATGCATTTTGACTATATTGGCTTATGTTTGTTGCATTGCATCCTACATACCTAGTATATTCAAATGTACTAATGCATACGTTATGCCTACATAATATCACTATGTAGGGACTAGAGCTATTCTTAATCATCCTCCACGTGGCTAGTGAGATTATTCGAAGATAAGCTTTGTGAGTCCTCAAGTTCGAGGACACTATCTACTTTCACTTGCTATTTCTAAGACTTCTTTATGTTGAAGATTTGACATTATGATGGTGAACCCGGAAAGTGTCTTGGTCCCACTCCATTCCAAGTTTAGAGGTGTATGTTAGATAGGAAGTTGTAATGTGTTATGATCCTTACTCTTATGCTTTGTTTATATTCAAGACATCCCTTAGTCCCAATTCCCTTTTAATATATCTCTTGTTGTTGTTTACTTTGCTTCTGCCACCAAGGATGTGTGATTGATATGCTAAGAGGCTTGTTTGGATCCCTTTTGGTTCCCATTCGTCGTATCACGTCTAGGGCCTAGGCTTCAGTCGTGAAAAACTTGGTATCAGAGCACTAGATTATTAATGGTCCTTGGAATCCAACATACCACATCGATTAGAGTCTTATTCATGGTTGTGAAGCATGTCACAACTATGACCAAGAGGCTATGAGGCATTTTAGGAAAGTTTTACGTTTTCATGGTCTATATCATGCTTTAGAGGTAAGTGTAATTCCCCCAATGAATGTTCTTTGTTATTCTAGATTATGCTGATTTCGAGAGGAAGAAGAGTCCATACACTGGAGGAGAAACCGGCTCCTCAAGCTCCTCCAGAACGAGGGGGTAGCTCAAGAAGAATTTCGAGATTTTTTTGCAATGTTGGCTCATGATATGGCCAACCAAATCAACCAAGGGGCCCAAGCCCCTCATGCTCCTAGTCCGGCCTCAAGGGTGAGGGATTTTACGATGATGAATCCACAAGAGTTCTATGGGTCCAAGGTGGATGAGGATCCCCAAGAATTCATCGATGAGGTGTATAAGGTGTTGTCCATTATAAGGGTGAATTGTAAGGAAAAAGTGGAGTTGACGGCCTACCAACTCAAAGGGGTGGCTCAAATTTGGTTCACTCAATGGAAGTTGGAGAAGGGGAATGATGGTGTTATTCCTTGGGAAAAGTTCAAAGCCATATTTCTCAATCGGTTCTTTCCTATAAAGCTAAGGGAAGCAAAGCTGATGGAATTCACAAACTTAAGCAAGGTTCCATAAGTGTGAGGGAGTACGCCCTCAAGTTCAACCAACTCTCCAAGTATGCTCCACAATTTGTTGTCGAGCCTAAGTCAAGGATGAACAAAATTTGTGTCAGGTGTATCCAACTTAGTTAATGAGGAGTGTCATATGGCCATGCTAGTAGGGGACATGGATTTGTCTCGACTCATGACATATGTCGAGCAACTAGAGGGGGAGAAGCTTAGAAAGAGAAGGGTTGGTAAGTCCAAGAGGGCTCGATTTAAGGATGGGTTCTAAGGTTCTAAGGGTGGCTAGTTTTCTCAAGTCCACAAGTTCCAAGGCCAAGGGTCATCTAATGCCTCCAACAAGAGGTTTGACAATAATAGGGGGCCTAATCAAAGATCAAGTGGTAATGGAAGAATGGTAAAGCCTAGATATCCAAGGTGTGAAAATAATAATATTGGTCCTTATTTCAGAGATTCAAATGCTTGGTTGTGGTGAAGTTGACCACAAGGTTATTGATTGTCCTCATGAAGGAGGGGCTCAAAGACAAAATAGATTTTATGCTCTTCAAGGGAGACAAGGAGTTGATGAGGTGCCCGATGTTGTTACCGGTATGTTAAAGGTTTTTTATTTTGATATGTATGTGTTGATAGACCCCGGTGCTACTCTTTCTTTATAACTCCTTTTGTTACCAAAAAGCTTCATGTTAGTCCCGAATTATTGTGTGAACATTATGAATTGTATACCCCCATTGGTAAGTCCATTGTTGTTGAAAGAGTCTAAGAAATTATCCCATGTTCATTTTGCATAAATTCTTTCCTTGTGATTTTGTTGAATTAGATATGGTGGATTTTGATGTCATTCTTGGGATAGATTGGTTGCATGCATATTATACTTCTATTGATAGTAGAACCTATAGATTTAAATTTTAATTCCTAATTAGCTCATCCTTGAGTGGGAAAGTCATGATGTGGTGGTCAATGGTAGGTTCATTTCTTGTGTTATGGCCCAAAAGTTGATTTCTAAGGGTTGTCTCTATCATTTTGTGAGGGTTAAGGATGTTAAGTCTAAAGTCCTTCCTATTGAGTCAGTTTCAGTGGTTAATGAGTTTATTGATATCTTTGCTGATGAACTTCTCGGTGTTCCTCTCAAAAGGGAAATAAATTTTGGTATAGACCTCCTTTCTGACACTCAATCTATTTCTGTTCCCTCTTACTGTATAACCCGGTAGAGTTGAAGGAGTTAAAGGAGCAATTGAGGGATTTGTTGGAAAAGGACTTTATAAGGCCTAATAAGTCACATTGGGGTACATCGGTATTATGTGAAGAAGAAGGATGGTTTTCTTAGAATGTGCATTGATTACCGACAGCTTAATAGAGTCACCATAAAGAACAAGTACCCTTTACTAATGATTGATAACCTTTTTGATCAACTTCAAGGGGCTAGTCACCTCTATAATATTGATCTTCATTCTGGATACCACTAAGTGAAGGTGATGGAGTGTGATATTTCCAAAATGGCATTTCAAACTAGATATGGGCATTTTGAATTTGTGGTTACGTTTTTTGGGTTAACTAATGCATAGGCTATATTTATGGATCTTATGAATAGGTTCTTTAAACCCTACCTTGACTTGTTTGTGGTGTTTTGTATTGATGATATCTTAATTTATTCCCATAGTGAGGAGGAGCATGTGGATCACTTGAGGGTGTTGTTATAATTCTTGAGGGAGGAAAGGTTGTACACAAAAATATGAGAAATATGAGTTTTGGTTGAAATAGGTTGCTTTTCTAGGGTATCTGGTGTCAGGTGTTGGCATTAAGTTGTATCCTAAAAAGATGGAGGTGAGTAGAAATAGGCCTAGACCTTTGACTCCATCAAACATTAAAAGTATCTTGGGTTTGGCGGGTTATTACCAGAGGCTTGTCAATGGTTTCTCCTTTATTGCTTCTCATATGACTAAATTAACACAAAAAAGGCAAAATTTTTGTGGACCAATAAGTATAAAAAAGTTTCCAAACTTTGAAAGATAAGCTTGTCTGCTACTATTTTGTCTCTACCGGAAGGGTTGAAAGGATTTATAGTATATTGTGATGACTCAAGAATTGGTTTAGGGTATGTTTTGATGCAAAGTGATAAGGTGATAGTATATGCCTCTAGACAAATTAACATGCATGAGAACTATCCCACCCATGATCTTGAATTGGTGGACGTAGTATTTGCTTTGAAAATTTGGTGTCACTACTTGTATGGGGTTCATGTTCATGTGTTCACCGACCACAAGAGTCTTCAATATGTGTTCACCCAAAAAGATCTTAACTTGAGACAAACAAGATGGTTAGAGCTCCTTAAAGAATATGATATGAGTATTCATTATCACCCCGGCAAAGCTAATATTATGGTAGATGCTTTAAGCAGGGTCTCTATGGGTAGTATAGCTCATGTTGATGATGGTAGCAAGGAGGTGGCTAGAGAGGTTCACCGATTGGCTGGATTAGGGGTTAGGTTGGATGATATTGAAAATGGTTGTGTAATAGTTGTTGATGGTTCTAAATCTTCTTTGATAGAGGAGGTAAAGGCAAAACAAGATCTTGACCCCGCCTTGCTAGAATTGAAGGCCTTAATAAAAGATGGTAAAGTAGAGGTTTTCTCCCAAGGGGGAGATGGTACCCTTAGGTACCAAGGTAGATTGTGTGTGCTGAATGTAGATGATTTGAAAGAATTGATCTTGAAGGAGGCCCATAATTCATCTTATTCTATTCAACCCAGTTCTACAAAGATGTATAGAGACCTGAGGGAAGTGTATTGGTGGGGTGGTATGAAGAGAGACATTGCCAAGTTTATATTCGGATGTCACAATTGCCAATAAGTTAAAGCCGAACATCAAAGGCCGAGTGGCCTACCTAAGACATAGAGATTCCTACTTGGAAGTGGAAACAGATCAACATGGATTTTGTAGTTGCATTTCCTAAGACTAGAAAACATTTTGACTCTATTTGGGTTGTTGTGGATAGAATGACAAAGTCAACTCCCTTCCTACAGATCAAAACTATTTATGGTGCCAAAGATTATGCCAAATTGTACATTCATGAGTTGGTTAGACTGCATGGGGTAGCCTTGTCTATCACTTTGGATCGTGGTGCTCAATTTACTTTTCACTTTTGGAGGTACTTCCAAAGAGGTTTTGGTACCAAGATTAAGCTTACTATGGCTTTTCATTCTCAAACAGATGCTCAAGCCAAGATGTTTATCCAAACTCTTGAGGATATATTTAGATCTTGTGTTTTGGAGTTAAAGGGTAGTTGGGATAAACATCTTTCACTCATTTAGTTTACTTATAACAATAGCTACCACTCAAGCATTGGTATGGTTCCTTTTGAGGCTTTTTATGGTAGGCATTGTAGATCCCCAGTTGGATGGTTTGAAGTGGGGGAAATGGCTTTGCTAGGTCCAGATTTGGTCACAGAATCCTTGGAGAAGGTGGTGGTTGATTAGGAGAGAATGAAAACAACCCAAAGTAGACAAAAGTCCTACTACGATGTGAGGAGAAGAGATCTTGAGTTTAAGGTTGGTAATTGGGCCTATTTGAAGATCTCACCCATGAAGGGCATGGTCCGGTTTCGCAAGAAGGGGAAGTTAAGCCAAAGGTTTGTAGGCTCTTATAAAGTTTTGAGGACAGTGAGTAAAATTGCATATGAGTTGGTGTTGTCTATGGAGATGGACATGGTTCATCCGGTCTTCCATATGTCCATGTTGAGAAAGTTTGTAGGTGACCCAAGTGCTATAGTGCCTTTGGATGTTGTGGGTTTTGCAGAAGATAATTTGACTTAAGAGGAGGTCCCGGTGAAGATTTTAGATAGACAAGTGAAGAGGTTGAGAAAGAAAGATGTAGCTTACGTCAGCATCTCTTCGACGAACTAACAAGTTAAAAGTGTCACATGGGAAGCCAAGGCGGACATAAGAAAGCGATAACCATATCTTTTCAACTCTACTCAAGTCGAAGGTACTAATTTAAGTTCCCTATATAATTTTCAAGTCTTAAATTTTAGTGCTTAAATCATTTTGTATGCATTCATGTTTATGTTGATAAGTTTATGATGACTTTGACATTCATGTTGAGATTTCCAAAAATGATGTTTAAATGCATTTGTTATATTCATGTTCGGCTGAAATCTTTATGATTACTTCTCTTATGTATGTTTCTTTGACATTCGGGGACGAATGTTCCCAAGGGGGAGATATTGAAGCGCCCCAAAAATGTGCTTCAAAAATGCTCATATTCATAATTTTTATATATCCCAAAATTCGTACGTGATATCAAAATTTCAAATTTGTATTCTTGATCTGGGAAAAAAATTGAGTAGGTGATGGGTATAACCCAAATTTTAAAAGACCAGTAGTGAAAAATAATTTTCGCAAAATTTTCAAACATAGAGAGGTTTTGCGAAGGCTCCGGGATGCGAACCTATCGCAGAGCAGTATTGGCACTTCCTTAATTTCTGTTTCAGCCTAAGGGCATTGGGTTCATGGCCCCATGCCCATTTACACGTGAAATTTCTCATACTTAGCCATTTTTCAACTCCATATCAGTCAAAAACACTCTCTAAAATCTCTCAACCATTTTATCAAAATTTTCATCAAAATTCAAGTGTCTCAAGCTTAATTACGGATCTTAAGATTTTCAATCGAGCTTCAAGTCTCCTTTAAGTCTACAACAAGGAATCCCCAAATTTAGGTATGTGGGTTTCATCCATTGGGCCATTTAGCCCATGGAGCCTAATCTTCCTATTTATGAAAATTGCATGTTTTCAAGTTGTATTATCTATGGGTATCTTTTATTATAGATTATGAGTATGAAATATGTTGGGGTTTTATGAAATGTTGATTGACTATGCATGACTATCTATTTCAATTTTGCACTATGAATGGGTGTTGTCTATTGAGACTATGCAAGTTTTGATCTATGAAACTATGATCTATTATAAGATTTGATGATGGATTTCAAGGTACCCTACATGAGAATTTTACAATATGTTGGTGGGTTGATTTGCATTGAGTTTTCTCACATAATTTCACTCTTGAATTGCATGATTTTGAATAAGAATTACAGACCTACCAAGTGTTTGATAAAATGTCAAGTCAAGAATTTTTAAGTTATTTACATGTGTTACAAGTCAAGTGACTTCATGATGAATATGGACTATCAAGTATGTTATGAATTCATGAGATTATATATGACTATGCAAGTATGAAGTAAGCCCTTTTTTTTCAAGATTTACTTCTTATGAGTTATTCATGTTAAAGCAAGGATTCATGTATGATTATGATCTACTCTCATGTTTTAAGTTAGGCTCATCATTAGAGGCCAAGTATTTTTAAAAGCTACTCATGTCATGATTGCAAGTTTATTACAAGTTATTAAAGTTATTATTTCAAGTCGGATTAGACTTAGCACCGATGGATTGGATGTCAGCATGGACTATCTTCAAGGGTCCATACTCCTTTCCCCAAACTATATGGCAACATAGGATTACGTTATACCCTTGCTATACTAGTGGATCCATTTAGTGCACTTTATAATAAAATCTACCCCAAAATGGGATGGATTACCATAAGGGGGGTTACTTCTCCAAAATGGGACAGGTTCCCGTAAGGTGAAGTATTGCTTACCTTGACAAGTAGACCACCTCTTTACCAATAAGGGTTAGTCATCGGGATTCCAAACTATAGCTCACTTGGTCTTACTCTTTGTTGATTGAGGTCTCTTCCTGCATATGTATTATGTTCTATGCAAGTTGAATGATTTATAAGCATAGTTTACTTCAAGCATTGATCATGCATGCCATTTTGTTATTATGCCTATCTATTGCCTATTACTATGCATTTTGAGTATATTGGATTATGATTGTTGCATTGCATCCTTCATACTTAGTACATTCAAATGTACTAATGCGTACTTTATGCCTTAGTGATGTTACCATGTAGGGACCAGAGCTCCTCTTAATCATCCTTCACGTGACTATTTAGATTATTCGAAGATAAGCTTGGTGAATCCTCAAGTTTGGGGACACTAGCTCCTTTCTCTTGCTATTCTAAGACTTCTTTATGTTGAACATTTGACATTATGAGGGCGAGCCTAGAAAGTGTCTTGGCCCCCGCTCCATTCCAAGTTTAGAGGTGTATGTTGGATATGATGAAGCAATGTACTATGAGCTTGACTCTTATGCTTTTTTTATATTCAAGACTTTCCTTAGTCTCACTTCTTATTTTATATATCTCTTGTTGTTATTTACTTTGGTTTCACGACCAAGGATATGTGTTTGATATGCTATGAGGCTTGTTTGGGTCCCCTCGGGTCTCATTTGCCTTGTCACATCTAGGCCCTAGGCTTGCATTGTGACACTATGCTATGATAGAGCCTAAAAGATGGGGTTAAATGATGCTTCTCACCATGATAGGATAGATCCTATAGCATGAGGATCAAGTATACCTTGACAAAATAGACTCCTCTTAACTTGAAGAAGAGTGAACATTGGGATTCCATATAATAATCAGCATGGTCTTGTGAATGTTGATTATGGTCCTATTCCCACATATGTATGTTAAGGTTATGAAAGGATTTTGTGATGCTTCTTTTCATGATTTTTTTTAAACTTGTATGCTAACGCATATTTTAATTTTATGGTATTTGCATACTATCATGTGTTTTTTCTTACTAGTCGTTCTTCTTTTTTGTCTTTTCTATTCCTTTACCCTTTTTCCCCATATCTAATTTATTCTACTTAAGGATTTTTAAGATGAGGTCTCCTATGAAACAGCCCCTCTACCTCTATGAGGTAGTGGTAAGGTCTACATACATTCTACCCTCCCCAGACCCCACTTCTGGGATTCCACTATGCAGACTATTGTTGTTGTTGTATGCTAACGCATATTGTGTCCTTATTCTATTGATTATGATTATGCATAATGATATTACTGTGATCTCCTTTGATTTATGGAATATCTACATACGTAGTACATTGCACATACTAACATATACTTTTTTTCCTACATGATCTAACTATGTAGGGACGGACGACAAGGCGACTATTCCATTCTGTGGTTAGATTCGGATTGGAAGATTGAAGACTTGTTGGTGAGTTCCCATGCTTCGGGAACAAGCCTTATGATACTTTCCTTTATGTTGAGACTTTATAGTTTTCATTCTTTTGATGTATATCTTGAGGGTGAGCTCGTGAGCAATGTGCTAGGCCCTGCCAAGATCTGTAATGTAGGGGCATGATTCGGACTTAATGGATTGATGTATATTCCCTATAGGAATCCTTATTTTTATATACTTTTGCTTGATTATTCTCCTATGTACACTTATATGACCTAATGAATGACTATGATATGAACATGAGACTTGGATGGATACCTTCTGTGTCACAGCTAGGCCGTAGGTTTGGGTCATGACACCATCATCTTTTCTTTCACCATCCATAGTACTTTTTATTAAATAGTGGTGGTCTTGTCTGTGATGCTCCTTCATGCGTTGTTGGTAGTGCATCCATCGATTCTTTTTGAGGTATTGACCTTCAAGTGAAAAGACATGCTCTAATACGAATTAAAAGACTTTAATACCCTGTTATTGACAAGAACCAGATTCTTGTAATGAAATCAGTTAAAGTCAGACTGTGCACACACAAAGAAGGAAAGTATGATGTATTAAAAAAAGCTCCTTACTTAAGAGAAAAACGACCATTACCTACAACCTGTAGATTTCAGCAACTTCACTAACTCAAATTCGTAATGCTGAGATTATAACTCAATAATCAATGTCTCACTTATCTTACCTCAAACTACCAATCTATTCTGATCAATAGTCTACCCAAAGAGAAGCTAAACCACTCCTTGTTCTAATTCACACAACACTAAGCAACAAGAAGCCAAACCCATTCCTTGTTCTAAGTCACTTAACAACAATCCTCACTTACAATAATTTTCACTCAACGATAATTCTAAATGAGATAGAACTGAATTGAAAAAAAAAAATATATCTCTAAATCTTCTTTGCTTCAATATCTTATTTGATGTATGCTCAATGCTCTTGCTGCTGGATCACCAAATTTATGATTGCAGAAGCTACCGTTCTAGGATTTGATTTATCCTTATATAGCTCTTCGTAGAAGAGTCCTAGCAAAAATACTTATTCTTGGCCAAATCCTTGTTTACCTTATTTAGAACTCTTGTCGACTTGAATAAGGTTTCTTCTTTTCCCTCTTTTCAGCATCATGTGCCTCCAATCAGGTGAACCTAGTTCATTGAGCTGCAAGCATTTCACTAACTGTCAAATTCTTTAGTATGGTAAAGCTACCTCATCTGATACAACCTCCTGAGCCTAATTCACTTTGTCATAATCAGAATACCCAGATTCTAACAAATTGGAGAGTGAAAAAGACTTAATTACATTCTAATAAACTTGATGTAAATTGTAAGAACTATAAAAGGGACCCGGAGGAACATTTAAATAGACTGCTAAATATTTATTCAAAATGAAAAAAAGGACGGTATAATTTCTCCATTAAAGACATTAGGAGTCCTTGTACCAATTCTTCTCGAGTTACTTGCTACAGATTCATTGGTGGAGTCAGAATTTTCATTAATTAAGGTAGTTTAAAATATGAAGTAAACTTATAAAGAAGCCGAAAGGAGTTCAACATCTATTATATATACATAAAAATAATTTTAGTTTAATCATGTATAAATAGTATAATTTTCTACAACAAAAGGTTCGGATCCCTGATCCCTCAATAGCTTCCCCCTCGGTTACAATATGTCAAATACACTCATAGTGAAAAACTTATTTATGCTATGTGTGCATCTAAGTTAAACTAGTTTAATGTATTTGCTTCGTACGTGTGTCACATTAATTAATAAAACATTTGCAGTAGACAATGGTTGTATAATTAATCAACCTTAGCTCATCCCCAAAGTATATCATGCTCTCCATATATTATTAAGCAATTCAGTTAGTACAATCAACTTATTGTGACAAACGAATAAATAGTCAAGAATGTTTCAAAAACTTACTACTTTTGAATTATGAAGCCTTAACGAAATTAAACATAAGATCAAGGAACATAAGCTGTTGGGATAGTTAGGTGTCATTCCAATTGCCCAAGAATTTGTTTGATCTCCCTACTTTATATTTGATCATGAGTGTAAGTTTTGTCTAAGATGCACACGAAGTCATTGACATGAAAAATCAAATAATTAGAGCATTCATCAAGTTGTTAGTTTTAGCCATAAGTAGTTCATGTGGTTAACTTTCACATTTTATTTGATGTAAGCTCTAGAAATATACTTAAGGAGCCCAAATTTTCTCATATTTGGAGGCTATGAGCATGTCACTAATGCCCACCAACTGCAATTTCCTTCTTAATCAATACGAGTGTTGATTATGATGTAAAGAATTTTCTGAATTAAATTTAAATTTATGGTAAACTTGATTGAATTAGCGAATCAATCAGAATTTTTCTCATCTTTTTGCTTATCTTGTGTTTTGAATCCATGTAGTCATAAACTTGTGTCTCAAAGAAGCACAAATATTCGAATTGATTTTAGATAATACCAAATCAAGATGCTAATTAAAAAAATCAAAGATTTCTTCGATGTCTTTGTTTATTGAATCAAGCTTCCTTGATCTATCTCATACGCATAAATATTATGATATGAAGACAAAATATACATCTATTAAAACATCATAAACAAAAAAACTTATACTCGAATTTAATTTCTTAAATTCAACAATCAGAATTCAAATCAAAATTTTTATATCTAATCTGTGCAACAACCATCTCTACTAACAACTATTAATTGAATCTCATCTTGAAACAATTACTACGCTCGTTAGTTTAAAGACCAATATGTCTTTATATATTATTTTAAAGTCTTAAATATAAGGTAAAGTTGTGTGTCTGATATTAATTCTCTTAATACCTATTACCACGTATTTTCTTTTATAACATAGGACTTCTTTTTCAACATATAATATTTTTTTAATCTTATATTTTTAGGACTCTTTTATTATGAATATAATAAATATAATTAAGTATTAATTTGAGAAAAATATTAAAATGCTAATTTTGTCTATTCTTCAGTGTAGAAGAGACTATGCTTCTTGAAAAATTTGATTAACAATATTAATTAAATATAAAAATATTACTTAAATAGAATTGTAGAAATTCTTTATATAACGTAAAATTCTTATTAATTTAGAAGTGTTACATATTATGATTTCTTATTTGACTCAAGTAAGGATTTTAATCAATTCAAAAGTCCTAAATAATGTACAATATTGACTTTTTTTTTCAATATTGACTTCTTTATGAAAGTGTTCGGCACCTTTAATTAAAATCATTTTGATTTTAAAAATTCAATATAAGTAATAAAAAAAATCCTAAATCTATATGAACATGTCATTACCCTACCAATAGTACGATGCTAATTTTCATATTTGATACTTTTCAATAACCAAAATTCTAGTTGATTTTAAAATATATTATTAGGAGAATAATTCAATAACAATAATTTAAAGAAAAAATAGTAAAAAAATGATTTTTCTTTTTTTTGGAATGATTTTTAAAATTCTTTTTTTTCTAGACGCTTTCTTTTTAAAATTTACTTTATAAAAAGTAAGGTTAATTAATTTAGAGTTCATGCATAAACTTAGGAATTCAAGCGTTAGTAGAAAATTTTTACCTTTTTTTTTAACTTTTCTATAGAAAACTTTTGCCTGTTTTTTGGGACTTTTTTTTATCTGTCATTTTTGGACTTCTTAAACTTTTTTTTTCCTTTCTTTTACTATTACTTTGCCAAATCTTTTGGACTTTTCAAACCTTTTTATTTTTTTGCCTATTATTTAAAAGATTTTTTATTTTTTTCTTTAATCAAGTCTATGTTAATTAAAAAAAATATTCTTCAAATATAACTATAATGAAAAAATGTTTCCTATTTTATTTTAATTATCTTTATTATAGTAAATATTTAATATGAAAATTTGTACCTTTTTTTTGGACTTTTCTATAGAAAACTTTTGCCTATTTTTGGACTTTTTTGGTTCTATCTTTTTTGGAGTTTTTTAAACTATTTCTTTACTTTTTTAATTATTACTTTGTCAATTTTTTTTGGACTTTTAAAAACCCTTTTTTTGCCTATTATTTAAAAGGTTCTTGACTTTTTTCTTCTTTAAGCAAATCTATTTTAGTTAAACAAAAACAAATTCTCCAACTATAATTATAATGAGAAACTTTTTCGTATTTTATGTTTACTATGTTTATTATAGTTAATACTTAATATTATTAAAATAATAATAACATAATTGAAGGAAAAAGGTAAAAAGATGATTTTGTCTAAACCAAAATTTTTTAATAAAGGGCAAAAAGTTTAAATAAATGTCACGGCTAGGCCTTAGGTTTGGGTCATGACACTATCATCTGTTCTTCCACCATCCATAGTACTTTTCTCTAAATAGTGGTGGTCTTGTCTAAGATGCTCCTTCTTGTGTTGGTAGTGGTGCATCTATCGATTCATTTTGGGGTATTGACTTTCAAGTGAAAAGACGTGCTCTAATACCAATTATACCCTACTGTTGATAAGAGCCAGATCTTGCAATGAGACCAGTTAAAGTCACACTGTGCACACACAAAGAAGGAACATATAATGTATTACCAAAAAATTTTTATTCAAGAGAGAAACAACCACTACCTACAACCTGTAGAATTTCGCCAACTTTACTAACTCAAATTAGTAATGTTGAGATTACAACTCAATAATCACTCTCTCACTTATTTCTCCTCAAACTAACAATTTACTCTGATCAATAGTCTACCCAACAAGAAGCTAAACCCACTCCTTGTTCTAACTCACACAACACTATGCAACAAGAAGCCAAACCTACTCCTTGTTCTAAGTCACTTAACAACAATCCTCACTTACAAATAATTTTCACTCAACGATAACTCTAAATAAGACAGAACTGAATTGAAAAAGAAAACATATCTCTAAATCTTCTTTGCTTTAATATCTTGCTCGATGTACACTCAATTCTCTTGTTGTTGGATCACCAAATCTGTGATTGCAGAAGCTACCATTCTATGACTTGATTTATCCTTATATAGCTCTCCCTAGAAGAGTCCTGGTAGAAAAATCTATTCTTGGCCAGAATCCTTGTTTGCTTTATTTAGAAGCCTTGTCGACTTGAATAAGGTTTCTTCTTTTCTCTCCTTTCTGCATTATGTGCCTCCGATCAAGTGAACATGGTTCATTGAGCAGCATGTACTTCACTAACTGTCAATTTCTTTATTACGGCCAAGCTACCTCATATGATATGCTCTTGAACACGATTCACTTTGTCATAATCAGAATATCTAGATTCTAACATGTTAGAGATTGAAAGAGACTTATGTAAGAGTTATTGTTTCATTTAATTTTGAAATAAATTCATCCGGTAAAAATTTTGCTAGAAGTTTTATTTTTGAAAATTCACAAAATACATGTATGTGAATTTTAACATTCATTTCTCTTACATTATAGGTTCTTGCAAGTTACGTAAATTCTTTTTTGAATTCATGAACCTACATTAAATATAATTTTTATTAAAGGCATTTCTTTCAAAACTCTTATCCTATAAATAGTGTTGTCTTTCTTTGAAAAGACATCACTTCAACAAGGAATAAAAAATATTTTCTCCTGAAAACACTTGAGAGACATTAATCAAAAAGTGAAATTGCCGATTCAAGAATAGAAGAACAATATTTTTAAATGCTACTTGTTTTGTGGCTTAGTTGAATCCCGAAGATAGAGTTGTCATATGTTCTTTCATTTTGCTCATGGGAGAGACTCCAACAATCTTCAAGAAACATATTAACGTGCCTCTAAGCCAAGCAAGTTTTTTATTTAGAATTTCTTATACTATCATCATTTTTGTTCTAATAACTTGAAGATAGTTGTCTCTATGGCATCCGCATCTATATCTAATAATATTCAATCTTTGCCTAATCGTAAATTTAAAATATTTGATGGTAAAGACTTTTCTAGATGGTGTGGAAAGATGAAATTCTTTTAAGACGAGTAAAGTTGGCATATGTGATGTCGTCCAAGTTACACCTCTGTTTTAGAGAATAAACCGATTATTGTCAAGATATCAAACCTAACCAAGGTATAGGTCAAACCCACCGGGAGTATGTAAACTCAAGATAAATTTACCAATAAGCAATTCAAGTAGTTAACCACTCAATTTCCTGAAGGGGGAAGGATTTTGCAATAATCAATTAGAAAGTAAACTAAACTAACGATCACGAGAGACAATCAATAATAGAGAGCAACTAGGGTATTGTGTTCCCCATGATTCTCCAATGTATTATCACCTGATAACCCAATTCTAATCTAATATAGCATGCAGGATGATAATTTAAGTTCACCAAACCCTTTGGTCTAGGGCGAGAAGCGAACATAACTATGCGACTTAACTCATCTCCATAGTGTGCAATACTAACCATTACCTAAAAGTCTCAGTACAACTTACCCTTGACACAGTTCGGTTGATAAGATGAGAACACATCAGTGAATCCTATTAATCAATCACTTTTCTTATTCATTACTACCTTGGTCTACTAGCACTAGGCGGGTTCTAATGTTGGCTACCATTAGAAAACATGCAAAACAAAGAGAATTGATTAATACATGCATATATCCATTCCAAGAATTGTAAATTATCCAGGTTTACTTAGTTCTTCATAGTTTTCACAACCCTAGTTGTAAATTTAGCTACTCATACTATGAAGATGAAGAAATTATAAATTGAGAAAATATAATTAATCACTTACCCAATTGAACTAAAATTAAGCAAATCCAAGAAGAATGGGAATTACAAGCTTTGAGATCAAATTTACCCATAAGCGTTTTCTCGCAATCCTCTCTTCCAAGTATTGGGTTCTCCGAGTACAAACCGTAAAAATACTGAACAATGACGTCCTCCCTTATATAATAACCTAAAAGTACTATTTATAGTAATTACAATTAAGTCCTAAATAAAATAGAAAAATTGATCGGCGGACTCCACGAAAGCTCTCTACGAGTCATAGTGTGTTCTATGACTTATAGTCGAGGTCTCGTAATCAGCTCCAAGATCTTGGACTTCTCTCATAAGACTTATTTAATGACTCTAAACCAATCCATGACTTGTACACATGTTTGTAACCTTCAACTTTATCTAATTGTCTCGTAAGTCATCAAAAATCCAGAAATCTTCTGCAAAATTTGCCCCAAAGAATGGCCAACCTGTCTTTCTGCAAATCTAAATACAAAAACACATAAAACCCACAAATATTGCATTGAGAATACACAAAATCCTAAGTTTTAAGCATCAAATGTGTTGTATATTGATAGCACATCAACACCGTCAACTTAAAATTATTGCTTCTCCTCAAGTGACGACTCAATCTATATAGACAATACAGTAACACACAGAACTCAGCTCAATAGCATATACCATATACTTCTCATACTCAGATACCCATACCAGCTTTTCAAAACAGGATCAGATAGCTATTTAACAAACGAAGTGCATGTGACAACATAACTATGACAAGCAAGAGGTTATCAATAGTCTATAATCACTGAACAAGTCAAATACCAACAATGCAATGCAAGTGCCCTCACAGAAAGAAGTCTCATATTTGACACTCAATGATGATTTCATGTTTAACCTTTGGACTGTGCAAAAACACTCACTCTGACAAAAGGTATTCATGCATAATGACTAATCCATAGGCTTGCCCCTATACTCATGACTCAGACCTTCAACTAACTGGAGTAAGATCACTTTAGTACTTTCTAGGCTTATAACGTAGGCTTAGGTGGCTTTGGTATGATATTTTACGAAAATAGTGATTAATGACCCTCCTTGAAATTGCATTTTTCTACACTTTCGCCCCACCAACTCTGTCATTTTCACCTTATTCTCCCTTTTTCCTTATTCAAACTTTTTTCAAGTATTTTCTTCTCATTTTTCAGCTTTTTGTCTTTTTTTTATGCTTTTTTTGCTTTTTTCTTATCTCAATCTAAGGCATCTTTTATTATTACTACACCCGGTACATGATTTTTCTTCTTTCTCTCCTCCTTCCTAACTCACCCCTTTATTTTTGTGCTTTTATCCTTTCACCGATCATCCTCAACTTAAGCTTTTCGTTTGTGGTGAAGTACACAATATCTTCCTCTGAACCGGGGCCACTTTTGGTAGCCACCCTCAACTTAGGCCTTTTGCCTCAATCAAGGTTCACAGTGCTCAAGGAAAGACCAAGGCCAATTTCAGAATTTTTCACTAGACAAGGCTAAGCTAATTAGGTGTTTAGAAGGAATTGGTACATGTAAAGCTCAAATATTTGGAACAAGGGATAAATCATCATTTTGGTTGGTTATTTTTAGGTTAAAGTGGACTAATTAAAGAACAAAGGCCTAAGATCTTTTCCTAATCCCTTTAATCTACAATCTAACTTAAAGTAATAGGGCAAGTTCAGAATTAGCACAAAATACATGAATTTAGCAAAATAAGCACACACTAACATGGCATTGCATACATTATCAACAAAAGACTCATGGATCATGCTTTTTATCTCAATTAACCCTTACTTATCAGAACAGATATTGTCAAACACCTAAATGTTCATAGTTACTATCTAGCTACTAATCAAAAGTTTTGGTGGGTACCATTTTCCAAAACGAAACACAAAAATATGTTATATGCCACAAGTATTAGTATTATATGCTACAAATATTATCTAAATATGCAGGTTCAACAGAATTTAAATATCCATGAGAAAAACAAACATAGTTAAGAAAACCTCAGGATTAAAAATTCAGGTAGTTATGGACCATAAGCTACTCAGACTTCACTGAGGCCCATAACTACTCAAACTCCATCGAAAAAGTTATGCATTGTCCCCAATGCATAAAATCAAGAAAAATAAACATATAAAGGGCTCAAAAATCATACCTGGGAACCTAAGCACTGGTCTCTGGCTGAGTCCTGCATCCTTCTTTGTGAGGTAGTCTGCTCAGTGGTATAACTCTGTCTGGAGTGGCCAATAACACTCAACTTATCCTCCTCTCAGTCTCATCTGATCTCCTCCTCAAGCCTTGACTTTCTCAATGCACGCTTGAGATCCTTCTCTTTTGCACTTGCACGTACACGTTTGTCCATCAGATCCTCCTCCATGCAATATCTATTCTCAGGGGATGTCGTCTTGTCTGGAGCAAATAGGTCAAATATCGACACCGGAGATGTCCTCTCTGGTAGTGTAACTGGCACCGCTAGTGATGTGTTATATCAGTCTAGAGCTGCTGGATCTCTGACTACAGGGTTGACAAATATGAACACCGAGCCTCAACCATTCTCCACCATAAAATACGATCCTGAACAGTAAAAATAGTAAATGCCCGACTCTCATCCTTTAAGTTTGCAATAGCCTGTCGGACCCATGGCCTAATCTGCTAAAATATCTAGGTCAACTGGGCCTTAGCACGTGATAAGCTCTTCAACATAGATTGAATAGAAGTAGCAAAAATATAGACCATGCCCACTGTAGAAGTCTGTGAAGTGGTGGCCTCTATTGCAGTAGCAGTAATAATAGGCCCCCTCTCCTCATTTGTACTATCTTGTAGGGGCCTCTTCTCTCTATTGATAGCAGCAGTGGCGATGTCTCTCTCAAAACCCTCAAACAGTGACTTCAGGGTGAATATCTCTGGCGGAAGTGGATGTTGCACTCATCGGAGTGCCACCAGGTTCTCATTAACCTTAATCAGGCTGGGCTTCAAAGTGTGTTAGGCCTCAACTAACCAGTCCATCTGATGTAAAATCTACACCCTAGACTCTACACAGAGTTTGTAGATCAAACGAGGGAATAAGGTGGAGGTGGCCTTCTTTAATATGGCCTCATGTATCTGCTCGATGATGAGGTGGACCCAATCTATATCATAGCCAGCTAAGATGGTAGCAACCAAAACCACACGCTCTGACGTAAAAGTATTGTCCACCAAGGTTGGCCTGATGCATGATCGAACAATGGCCCACCAAAATTTAGTAGGGAAGCTGAGTGAAGCCTTGATGATAGGCTGTGGGTGGGTGGTGACCAAGCAAGTTTTGAACCCTCCTCTGTAATATGACTGGCCATCCATCTCAAAAGAGTGGTTTGATGCTCAGGATTATCAATGAGTTATTGACCTGTCCAACCTACAATGAAACTTGGTTGTGCATTGGTACTCAGGATCAAAAGGCATATGGTGGATGGTCTCCTCTAAAACGTTGACCCGCCAACATCTTACTCGTGTCTCTATCAGCCTGTTTTGAGTAAGATGTTTCTTCCCCTTAGGAAGAGAATGTTGGATGGTGGCTACGTAAGATGCGTAAAACTCCCTCACCAGCTTCGAGGAGTATCGACCAAGAGACTCTGTCAGCCACATGATCCCATAATGAATTATTGTGTCCTGTAGATCGGAACAAGGCTAAGTCCATTAAAAATCACACTGGGATCCACACAGATAGAATGGGTAGGCTT
>JAOTQJ010149957.1:0-85009 GCA_025642045.1 Solanum sejunctum
ATATTATGCCTATTCCCTATTGTTATGCATTTTGACTATGATACCTAATTTTTGATGCACTGCATCCTACATACTTATTACATTCAAATGTACTAACGCATACTCTTACTTACATGATATCACCATGTAGGAACCAGTGCCCAAGTTGATCCTCCTCCTCCTCCACATGGCTAGTTCGATACTACTCAAGCTAGTTGGTGAGTACTCCACTTCTGGGACCTTAGTCTATGTTGCTCTTACTATGTATTGAGACATTCTTCCTTATGTTCTATTTCGACAATGAGTGTGAGCCCGGTTACTTTGTCTTAGCCCCCACTCTTATCTATGTATTAGAGGTGTCTATTGGACATATTGTGTATCAATGCTTAGATCCCTGACTCTACTATTTTTTATGTCTATGATATGAAAGTGCTTTCCCTTAGCCCCGGTTGTCCCACTTTATTATCTCTTGATGCCTGTTTTATTGCTTTCATGACCAAGGATGTGTAATGATGTTCTAATAGGCTTCCTTGGGATCCCTTCGGGTTCCCCTTATGTCGTATCATATCTAGGACCTAGGCTTGGGTCGTACCATACGTGGTTAGTTTGGCATCTTGAAGATAAGCTTTGGTGAGTCCCTAAGTTCGAAGACACTAGTTATGCTAGTCTTTTGTTTTCTCTTTATATTGAACATTTGGTACTATAAGGGTAAGCCCAAAAAGTGTCTTAGCCCCCACTTCAGTCTATATTTAGAGGTTTTGTTGGAATATTATGGTGTATTAATACTATAAGCTTGACTCTTTATGTCTCTATGATATCAAAGACTTCCGTTAGTCCCATTTTCCCCTTTTATTATCTCTTTTTGTTGTTGTTATGCTTCTGCGACTAAAGATGTGTGTATGATATGCTAATAGGCTTATTTGGGGTCCCTTTGGGTTCCCATTCGCTATGTCACGTCTAGACCCTAGGCTTAGGTCATAACAAACTTGGTATTAAAGCACTATGTTTCTAATTATCCTCGTAATCCAATACACTGTGTCGACTAGAGCTTATTCATAGTTGTGAAGTTTACCACAACTATGAGTAAGAGTCTATGAGGCATTACAGGAAATGTTTTCCTTCTTTATGATCTATGTCTTGCTATAGATGTTAAGTAAGGTCTTCCCCTAACCAATGTTCTTTGCTATTCTAGATTATGCTGATCCCAAGAGGAAGAAAAGCTCGTACACCGAGAAACAATCGGCTCTGCCCGCTCCTCAATATAGAGGACTGGCTCATGAAGAGTTTTGAGATGCTATTACCATGTTGGATCATGCTATGGCCAATAAAATCAACCAAGGGGACCAAGCTCCTCGTGCTCCTACTCCGGCCTCTAGGGTGAGAGACTTACTAGAATGAACCCACTGGAGTCCCATGGGTCTAAAGTGAGTGAGGATCCTTAAGAATTTATTGATCAAGTGTATAAAGTGTTGTCTATTATGTGGGTTCGATCAGAGGAGAAGGTAGAGTTGGCAACCTACCAACTCTAGGGGGTGGCTCAAGTTTGGTTCACCCAATGGAAGGTGGAGGAGGGGAACGATAATGTCATCTTTTAGGAAGAGTTCAAGGTGGCATTTCTCAACCGGTTCTTTCCAATAGAGCCAAGGGACGCCAAAATGATGGAATTTATGAACCTTAAGCAAGGTTTCATGAGTGTGAGGGAGTATGTCATCAAGTTCAACCAACTCTCCAAGTATGCTCCATAATTTGTGGCCAAGCCGAGGTCTAGGTTAAACAAATTTGTGTCGGGAGTGTCTGACTTGGTCAATGTGGAGTGCCAAACCACCATATTGGTAAGTTATATGGATTTGTCCCAACTTATGACATATGCCAAACAATTGGAGGGGTAAAAGCTTAGAAAAAAGAAAAGTGGTAAGGCTAAGAGGGCCCATTTTGAAGGTAGATTCCAAAGTCCCAAGGGTGGCTAGTTTCCTCAAGGCCAAGGGTCTTGCAATACTCCTAATAGAAGGTTTGCTAATTACAACCCAAGGGTCCAAGGTGGTGGTAGTGGTGGCATGGTGCCTAATCCTATGTGCCCAAGATGCGGTAAAGGCCATAATGGCCCATGCTTGAAGGACACTAATGCTTGCTATAGTTGTGGTAAAGTGGGTCATAAGGTGATTTATTGTCCTCATAATTGAGATAAAGGTAGAGATGTTCGTCCACAAGGCCAAGCTATAAATACGAGTCCAAAGGGGAGAAGAGGACAACAAGGGAGTGCCTCAAGGCAAAATCGATTCTATGCTCTTCAAGGGAGAAAAGGGGTAGATGAGGTTCCCGATGTTATCGCTGACATGTTAATAGTTTTTTATTTTGATAGATATACCTTGATAGACCTGAGTGCCACTCTTTCTTTTATTACTCCTTTTGTTGCCAAAAAGCTTCATCTTAGTCCTGAATTGTTGTGTGAGCCTTATGAAGTAGCTACTGCCATTGGTGCATCCATTATTGCTAAAAGGGTCTATAGAAATTATGCCATTTTTATTTTTCATAAAATCTTGTCTTGTGATTTTGTTGCATTAGATATGGTGGATTTAGATATCATTTTTATGATGGATTGGTTGTATACATATTATGCTTCTATCAATTGTAGAACCTATAGGGTCAAATTTCAATTCCCGCATGAGCTCATCCTTAAGTGGGAAAGTTATGATGTGGTGGACAAGGGTAGATTTATCTCTTGCATTAGAGCCTAAAAGTTGATTTCTAAGGGTTGTCTCTATCATCTAGTGAGGGTTAGGGATGTTGAGTCCAAAGTCCTTCCTGTAGAGTCGGTTTCGGTGGTAAATGAATTCCTTGATGTTTTTTCCGATGAGATTTTTTGTGTTCCTCCTGAAATGGAAATAGATTTTTGTATATACCTCCTTCTCGATACTCAACCCATTTTTATTCTCCCTTACCATATGGCCCTGGCAGAGTTAAAGGGGTTGAAAGAACAATTGAGGGACTTGTTGTAGAAGGGTTTTATAAGGCCTAATCAATCACCTTGGGGTGCACTGGAGTTGTTTGTAAAGAAGAAGGATGGTACTCTTAGAATGTGCATTGATTATCGACAACTTAATAGAGTCACCATAAAGAATAAGTACCCTCTACCAAGGATTGATGATCTTTTTGACCAACTTTAAGGGGCTAGTCACTTCTTTAAGATTGATCTTCCGATCGAGTATTACCAAGTGAAAGTGAGAGAGTGTGACATTACGAGATAGCCTTCCAGACTAGGTATAGGCACTTTGAGTTTGTGGTTATGTCCTTCGGGTTGACTAATGCATCAGCTATATTCATGGATCTTCTAAATAGAGTATCTAAACCTTACATTGATTTGTTTGTGGTTGTTTTTATTGATGATATCTTGATTTATTTCATAGTGAGGAGGAACAAGTGAATCATTTGAGGGTAGTATTGCAAATCATGAGGGAGGAGAAGTTGTATGCTAAATATGAAAAATGTGAGTTTTGGTTGAAAGAGGTTGCTTTCCTAGGTTATGTGATGTTGGGTTATGGCATTAATGTGGATCCTAAGAAGGCGGAGGTGATTAGAAATTGGCCTAGACCTTTGAGCCCATCAGATATTAGAAGTTTCTTGGGATTGGTGGGTTATTACCAGAGGTTTGTGAATTGGTTCTCTTCTATTGATTCTCTTATGACAAAGTTGACCCAAAAGAAGGCAAAATTTATGTAGACCGATGAATATGAGAAGAGTTTCCAAACTTTGAAAGATAAGCTGGTCCCTGCTCCTACCTTGTCTCTATCGAAAGGGTTGGAAGGGTTTGTTGTGTATTGTAATGCCTAAAGAATTGGTTTGGGTTATGTTTTAATGCAAAATAGTAAGGTGATATGTTATGCCTCTAGACAACTTTGGTGCATGAAAAGAATTATCCTACCCATGATCTTGAATTTGTTGTTGTGGTATTTGCTTGAAAATTTGGCATCATTATTTGTATAGGGTTCATGTTAATATGTTTACCAATCATAAGAGTCTCCAGTATGTGTTCACTCAAAAAGATCTCAACTTGAGACAAAGAAGGTGGTTAGAGCTCCTTAAATATTATGATATGAGTGTGTATTATCACTTTGGTAAAGCTAATGTGTGGTCGATGCTCTATGTAGGGTGTCCATGGGTAGCTTAGCACATATTGATATTGGTGGCAAAGACGTAGCTTGGGAAGTTCATCAGTTGGCTAGATTGGGGGTTAGGTTAGAGGAAGTTGACAATGGTGGTGTAGTGGTTGTTGATGGTTTTAAATCTTCATTGATTGAGGAGGTAAAGGCAAAACAAGATCTGGACCTCACCTTGCTAGAATTGAAGGCCTTGGTGAGAGATGGTAAAGTGGAGGTTTTCTCCCGGGGGGAGATGGTGCCCTTAGGAAACATGGTAGATTGTGTGTGACTAATGTCAATGATATGAGAAACAAGATTTTAGATGTGGCTCATAATTCATCCTCATTTATTCACCTAGTTCTATGAAGATGTGTAGAGATTTGAGAGAGGTGTATTGGTGGGGTGGTATGAAGATAGATATAGCTAAGTTCATATACAGATGTCACAATTGCCAACAAGAAAAAGCTAAACATCAAAAGTCGGGTGTCCTAGCACAAGATATAGAGATTTGTACTTAGAAGTGGGAGGAAATCAACATTGATTTTGTGGTTGGTTTTCCTAGGACTGGAAAGAATTTTAATTCTATTTGGGTTGTTGTTGGTAAAATTACAAAGTCAGCTCACTTCCTATTAGTCAAAACTACTTATGGTGTCAAAGATTATACTAAATTATATATTCATAAGTTTTTTAGATTGCATGGGGTGCCTTTATCTATCATATTGGATTGTGGTACTCAATTCACTTCACTTTTGGAGGTCCTTCCAAAGAGGTCTTAGTACCAAAGTTAAGCTTAGTATGACCTTTCACCTTTAAATGGATGGCCAAGCCAAAAGAACTATCCAAACACTTGAGGATATGCTTAAAGCTTGTGTTTTGGAGTTTAAGGGTAGTTGGGATGAATATCTTTCACTCGTTGAGTGTGCTTACAATAATAGTTATCATTCAAGTATTGGTATAGCTCTTTTTGAGGCTCTCTATGGTAGACGTTATAGGTCCCTGGTTAGATGGTTTGAGGATGGAGAGATGGCATTATTAGGGCCATATTTAGTCATGGAAGCCTTAGAGAAGGTGAGGTTGATAAGGGTGAGGTTGAAAACAGTACAAAGTAGACAAAAGTCATATTTTGATGTGAAAAGGAGAAATTTTGAATTTAAGGTTGGCGATTAGGTGTATTTGAAAGCCTCTCCCATGATGGATGTGGTCCAGTTTTGCAAGAAGAGTAAATTAAGCCCAAAGTTTATGGGTCCTTATAGAATGTTGAGGAGGATTGGTAAGGTGGCGTATGAGTTGGAGTTGCCCATTGATATGAATGTGGTTTATCCGATCTTCCATGTATCTATGTTGATAAAGTGTGTGGGTGACCAAATGCTATTGTACCTTTGGATGTTGTGGGAGTGGTGGAAGATAATTTGACTTACGAAGAGGTTCTGGTAGAAATTTTGGATAGACAAGTGAAGAGGTAGAGGAAGAAGGATGTAGCTTCCGTCAAGGTTCTTTGGAGAAATCTAGAAGTTGAAAGTGTCACATGGGAAGATGAGGCAGACATGAGAAAACAATATCCATATCTCTTCCATTCTGCTCAAGCCTGAGGTACTAATTCAAGTCCCCTACATGATTTCAAGTCTTAAGTTTCACCCCTTATGTCATTTACATGCATTCATGTTTATATTGACAAGTTTATGATGATTATTGACATTTATATTGAGATTTTTGAAAATGATGTTTAAGCATATTTGTTGCATTTATATCAGGCTAAAATTTTCTTTATTACTTCTCTTATGTATGTTTTTTTGACATTTGGGGACAAATGTTCCCAAGGAGGTGATATTAAAATACCCTGACAAGCCTAAAAATAAGCCTCAGAAATGCCCATAATCATAATTTTCATATATCTAAAAATCCATGTGTGATATCGAAAAATCTATCGAGTTTCGCTTGGAAACCAACAAGTTTCAGTTAAGAGTACTTTACCTGGGGGATAGAGATGGAATTTACCTTTCCTTATAAATTGACCTACAGGGAGGGTTGTCGTACATGCACTGGGAGTTTTTCAAGTGGTTCGAGACTTCATATTCATGATCAAGGGGCAAAATTGAGTGGGAAATGGGTACAACCCTAATTTTAGAGCAACCATAATGAAAATTAGTTTTCCAAAAAATTTCAAATTCCAGTGTTTATCCGCGACCAGACCACGAAATAGATTGGGAGTGGATCAGCGTAATATAGTCCTTTGCAATGAGTCTGCATCACAGACCAGACGTAAACCAGTTCAAGATTTTTTTACTTTTTCATTTTGGCCCAAGGGCCTTGGGTCATATTGCCATACCCAGTTTTGCATATAACACCTATACTTAGCCATTTTTCTACTTTATATAACTCAAGACTCTATCAAAACTCTCTCTAACACTTAGCCAAATATTTCATCTAAATTCAAGTGTTCCAAGCTCAATCCGAATCTCAAGAACTTCATTCAAGCTTCAAGTTCTCATTCAAATCTACATCAAGAAAATCCCCAAGTTTGAGATATGTGGGTTCAACCATTGGGTCCTTTCACCCATGGGGCCCAACCTTTATTTTCATGTAAATTGCATTTTGTCATGTTGGATTATCTATGGGCATCTCTTATCATGAAATTTAATTATAAACTATGATGGGGTTTCATAAAAATATTGATTGTTTAAGCATAATTTGAGCTATGAATCTATAATCTATTATGATATTTTATGAGGGGTTTGAAGGTATCTTGCATGAGGGTTTTACTAAGTGTTAGTGTGTTTATTTACATTGAGTTTTCTCACATGATTTCACTCTTGAAATGCATGATTTTGAACTAGCATAACATACCTGCCAAGTGTTTAATAAAATGTCTTAACATGACTTCTTGGGTTATTGATGTTCTATTACATGGTTTACAAGTTAAGTGACTCTATGACGTTGAAGGGATTATACACATGTATTGATTTTACGAAAAGTATTGTAGTGTTGCAAGTTGACCACACCTTGTTGAGGGGGTAATATCCCTCAACCACTTTGATGGGGGGTGCTACGCCCATCTACCATGTTGAGGGGTATATACCTTAGCCACTTTGATGGAGGGTGCTATGCCCATCTACCATGTTGAGGGGTATATACCCTGACCACTATAATGGGGGGTGACATGCACATCTACTATGATGAGGGGTATATACCGTGACCACTATGATGGGGGTGACATGCCTTGGATTCCAAGTTATAGTTTGCTTGGTCAATGAAAGATATGGCCTCTTCCTACACATGTAATCTATATGCTCAAATTATATGTTCTTCAAGCATGTTTTATTTCAAGCATTTATCATGCATGCCATATTGTTATCATATATATCCATTGTCTATGCTTATGCGTTTTGAGTATATTTCCTATGTCTTGTTACATTGTATCGTACATACTTAGTACATTCAAATGTACTAACGCATACTCTATGCCTACTTGATGTTGCAATGTAGGAACTGGAGCACCTCCTGATCATCCTCCACGTGGCTAGTTTGGTATCTTGAAAATAATCATTGATGAGTCCTCAAGTTCGAGGACACTGGTTATGCTACTCTTGCTTTTGTTATCTCTTTATGCTGAACATTTAGTACTATGAGGACGAGCCCGGAAAGTGTCTTAGCCCCCGCTCCAATCTATATATAGAGATGTTGTTGGAACATTATAGTGTATTAATGCTATAAGACTGACTCTTTATGATTCTCTGATATCAAAGACTTCCCTTAGTCCCGTTTTCCCATTTATTATCTATGTTATTGTTATTATGCTTTCGTGACCCAAGATGTGTTGGAGTCCCATCGAGTGACATCTAGGCCCTAGGCTTGGGTCGTGACATTTACAAAATCACTTTTACGGGTCGTAGTAAGAACTATGAGTCGTAAAGAGCCTTTGTGAACTAGTGGTCCAAATAATTTTAGTTAGTAGAATAATCTACTAGACTAGTTACAACTCGTAAAGTGGTTTACGAGTCATAGACTGGGTCATAGAAATTTCAATAAGTAAATAAATTTAGACAGGGACCTACGAGATCGATCTATAAGTTGTAAAATGGTTTATGACTTGTAGAAGGTCTCGCCTGATGAGTACTCAGAAAGATAAGGTTCTAAAATTATGCATGAGGGGAAATTACGAGTTATAGATTTCTCTATGGGTCGTAAAAGCCACTCATGAACTAGAAAATTCAGTCACCTGAGTTTCTAAGTCCATCACACAAACCCCAAAAACTATTACAACCGATAAATTATTAGCATTAAAGTAAGACGCATGCACCCATATGATTTTTACACCACACCCATTACCCCCAACATGTTCAATACATACTACTTATAGAAAGTGATTTAGCTTGGATTATCCTACAATTTCGATCACCCTTAAATGGTTCAAACAAGATCATGTACCTGTGTCATCACCCACCAATTCTCGAACACAATCATTCAATCACATAAGGTGAGTGACAACATAGGCACAAATAATTATAATTTACAAAAGGCCATAATACCCAATTTTTGACATAATTAACAATTCAAATATGGGCAACCTAATTTCAAGTAATACATTCAAATTCAAATAATAATTTTTTTTCTAAACAACATACCCATCATAATATTCAAATCAATCATTCATACAAGGGGAATGAAGGGTTGATTAAACTAAAAACTTACCAAGAATTGAGATTAACTTGAAAAAGAGCAAGAGATGAGTGGTCACAAAACCCAAGGTGGCCAAAATTCTTGCCGAAAAAATAACATTGGTGGCCAAAAGTGATCAGATAAATGACAGGATGGGGGAGCTTGGGTTGATCATTAAATTAGGTCAAATATGTTCCAAAATAAGTTAACCCTTCTATATATAGTTTGGCTCAAGTCAACTGAACTTATTAGTACTGGACTCTACGAAACCTCAATTATAGGCCGTAGAGAATTTTATGGCTCATAAATCATGGTTTTGTAGAACATCCAAAGCCTAGTTTTTAGGATTAGGGTTCAAGGACTAGTCTACGAGTCGTAAAGTGTTTTATGGCTTGTATAGTAGCTCGTAGAACCCTTAACACCTAGCAAATATTTAGAAAATTTACTTGGGGTCCACGAGCCCTATTCATTAATCTAGTTTGATCTACGAATCATAAAGTTGGCTCATGAACTAGAGTACATATTTTTCTGCTTACTGGCATTCTCTAGGAGATGGAGTATGGATTGTAAAGGGATTTATGACTCTTAGACCCAATTGTAAAGACTCAACTTGCTTCTCTTTCTTAGCCAAATTGGCTAACTTAGTCTTGTACCTACATACTCTTAATAAAACACACTGTTACAATCAACACACTATTGTAACCAGGCCAATGTCTGAAATTACAATCAACACACAAGAAGATACACTACCTATGAATCTAAAAACTAAAAGTAAACCTATAACTATGACATTACATTAAAAACCTTGGGTTGCCTCCCAAGTAGTGCCTGATTTCTTGTCACAGCATGACTTAGGAAAATTGGTTACTCAGACTTCACCAATTGCCCATACTTCACTCTTCAACTCATATGAATGCTTCATGGACTGACGAATATCAAAGATGACTTCTTGGTCATTCAATATAAACCTATGTTGACTATCTTCTATATCCACTAGGGCTCTTCCAATGGCTAGGAAAGGTCTTCCCAAGATGATTGGGACATCGAAGTCAACTTCGTAATCATGGATCAGAAAGTCTGCATAGAATATGAACATCTCAAATTGACCAGCACATCATAAAGTATCCCCAAAAGCTTCTTTACTATGTGATTAGCCATCAATTACTATATGCTAGTTGAAGTAGGGGCTTCCAGTCCAAGCTTTCTGTAAACCAGAAGGGACATTAGATTGATACTGGCACCTAAATCATATAGTGCCCTTGTGAACTCTACATCTCCAATAGTGCAAGATATGGTGAAAGCATATGGATCTTCACATTTTTGAACCAAGGACTTTGTAGTGATAACACTCCAATGTTGAAGTTCCAAAGAAAGCTCTTGACTCATAGTGGGCTTTTTGGTGACCAAGTCTTTATGTATTTCGTATAACCTTGCTTCTTCTCCAATGCCCCAATGAGAGAGATATTGATGTAGATCTTCTTGAGCATGCAGAGAAAGTGCTTGGATTGTCCTTTTTCCTCCCTCTTTTTGCTTTTATGAGGGAAGGGAGGAGGAGGCCTAGGGACAAGTTTATACCTCTGTGGTGCATCAACTGTTTCACTCACCCTATCCTTGCCGCAATCTTCTCCTTCATCAGGATCCATTTCCACAACCATCTCCTCTTGAACATCTTCTACATCAACCGGCATGGGAGGGTTAATTGTGCTCTTTCTATCCCTAGTGGTGATCGCCATTACTGCCCTTTATTTTTAGGATTTTGGACTATATTGCTAGGTTGTGTGCCTCTCTGATGCTATAAGCTGAGTCAAAACTTGACCAAATTGTTATCCAAGTTGTTTGATAACCACAAAGTGAAACTTTATTTTCTGACTAATACTTGAAATATCTTATTTCATTCCCCATAGAGTCTCATCCTGCGTCTTAGCCTACTTCAACAAGTGACCAAACATCTCCTCAATTTGGAATTGCCTGTACCTGCGTTGTAGTTGTGTGGTAGCACATAAGGACTATTTCTGAAGCCTTCTCTGCGACCCCAATCTACATCTAGACCCCAATTCTGATCATAATATCTTATGTGATTGTCCCTGTAAGATCTATCTCTACCAAAGTTTTGATCTTGGTTTCCTTGACCTTAGTGCCAATAGTCCTCATTGAACCCTTGGGCATTAATACAGAAACCCCCATCTGATCTATAACAAAACACGCATCGTCATCATAGTATGGTTTCTCATACATGAGTGCACATAGAGGTTGTTGAACCACTACATTCACTCTTTCTTGGTTCTGATTTATCATCACATTCGTACTTGTGCAAAGCTGAGCATGCTACTGCATCATTTTTTCATTAATTCTTGTTTG
The DNA here is from genome assembly GCA_025642045.1 of Solanum sejunctum. Taxonomy (NCBI): domain Eukaryota; kingdom Viridiplantae; phylum Streptophyta; class Magnoliopsida; order Solanales; family Solanaceae; genus Solanum; species Solanum sejunctum. The sequence continues at coordinate 11,130 of JAOTQJ010149957.1, forward strand.
TTGTGACCTTACATTGACAACACATGAACTCTTTGTGAAAGCTTTATCCCGCTGCACCCATGCACGATTTGTTTTGACTACCTTTTCCATTCATTCTGCAATCCTTGCAAATGGTTGATCTAGAAATATGCCCCCCATGATAGTGTCAGCGCATGCCTAGCTGTTCTCATTAAAGGAATGATAAATGATCTCCACCAAGACATCATCAATAATCTTGTGGTCAAGGATGCTCCTCAGACATTTTATGAATCGCTTCCAAGTAGTGCTTATCGAATCACCAGGAAGTTGCTCAAAGTTGAAGAACTGGTCCTTCAAGTTGAGCTTCTTTGATCTAGGGAAGTACCTCTCCAAAAAGGCCTTCTGCAAGTCTGCCCAACTGGTGATTGAACTTTGTCGGAGCTTAGATAGCCATAATGCAGCATTACCCTCTAAGTGACAATGAGAAGACAAGGTGTCCCACAACATCCCTAGATAGATTTTGTGTTCCTACCACACTCTTACAAACTAATGCCATATTATGTTGGTGGCTATGTGGATCCTCTGATGGTAAGCCCACAAATAGTCCATAGTTCTGCAGCATCTAGAATAACCCACTCGAGATTGTGAACTTTGAGTCTGCCAATAGTGGTGGCAACACAATAGCTCCAGTCACCTCTATAGCCATAAGATTCTACCTGTACTGATTCCACTGGTAAGCAATGATATTGAAATCCTGAAGCTATGGAATGTCCTCCAAAGGAGGTGGGTTTTTGTTCCTAGCATCCTCGTTAGTGTTCCTTTTCAAAGATGCATTGGCCACGTTGTTGCCGATGTCTAGGGCCATTCTTCTTAAAGTTTTATGGATTTTAGGATCAAATATGGAGCTAAGGGTTTGCCTTGTTTCCTAGTGTTGTGTATAAACTACCCATACACCTGAAAAAGAACAAAAATAACAAATAAAAGTAAAATAAAGGAACTAAGGATTAAGACTCAAACTACTAGTGAATTCACTAAGTTTAGCCGTATTCCCTGGCAATGGTACCAAAATCTTGATGTTGCCCAAGTTACATCTCCTTTTAAGAGGATAAAGTGGTCCTGTCAAAATATATAACCTAACCAACATTAGGCTCCATCCAATAAGGAATATGTAGACTCACAAAAATTCACCAATATGTTATCTGAGTAATTAACTAACTCAATTCCCCAAAGAAGGGTGGGGGATTTACAATAATCAATAAGAACAGTAAACTAACTAACTATCACAAGAGAAAATCAATAATAGAGACCAACTAGGGTATTGTGTTCCCCATGATTCCCCAACTCAGTATCACCAGATAATCTAATTCTTGTCTAATAAGTAGCATGCAAGATGATAATTTAAGTTCACCAAGCCCTTTGGTCAAAGGTGAGAGGTGAATTTCACCATGCAACTTCGCCCATCTCCATAGTGTGCATTACTAGCCATTACCTATTAGTCCCAGTATAAGTTTTCCTTAGCCTAGTTTAGTTGATTAGATGAGAACACATCAATCGAATCCTGTGAATTAATCTCTTTTCCTATTCATTATTACCTCAGTCTAACCAGTAACAACAGGTGAGTTCTAATGTTGTCCACCATAAGCAAATATACAAAACAAAGGGAGTTAACTAATACATACATATACACCTTCCAAAAATTGTGAATTATTCGATTTTACTTTGTTAGTTCTTCATGGTTCTCGCAACCCTATTTGTAGATTTAGCTACTCATGCTATACGTAGATGAAAAGATTATGAATTGATAAGGCATAATTAAACACTTACACAATAGATTTAACAAGCAAACAATAACAATAAGAATCACAAGCTTTCAGACCAAATTCAACAAATACTCTCAAAGACTCTCTCACATTTTTCTCTCTCAAAATATTGAGTTCTCTGAGTACTAAAACTAATCAAAACTAGTGAGAACTTTTGAATAATAACCTAAAATACCTATTTATAATATTTAAAATTCAAATCCAAAATGACATAGGAGAACTGGTCTGTATGCCTCACAAAAGCACTTTACAGCCTGTTTTGAAGTTTACAGCCCATAATTAGGGTCTCGTACAGTGTTGCTGAAAATTGGACTTCCTCTTTACAACACCCTTTTATGACTCGCACAATGGTTTATGACCTATAAAGGGGACTTCATCTGATGCACTTCAAAAAGACTTCATTCTCTAATCCTCAAGGCACAAAACCTCTTCTACGACTTGTACATTATTCTATGACTAGTCAACATATTTGTAGAAGTAACTTCAAAAAACTTGACCCCTCATTGGAATTCAGTACGAAACCAACCTACAGCCCATAAGGTGTATCGTATAACATTAAATCTGCAACAACTTTGTAACTTTCCCCATATCATTGCCAACCTATAATCCTGCAAACATACACACAGAAACATATAAAACTCACAAACATCATATTGAGAACACACAAATTCTTAAGTTTTAATCATCAAAAGTGTCATATCTTGACAACATATAAGTAGTAATTGTCATGCATTACCCTTCATTTTTAGGATTCTAAAAATTATGTTGTTAGGCGGTGTACCCCTCTAATACTGATTAAGTTGAGCTGACACTTGACCGAACTGTTGGTCAACCTGTTTGATGGCAACAGATTAAGACTCAATTTTGTAATTTATACTGGAGATCTTCGATTTCATACCCCTGAGAGTCTGGTCCTATCTCTCAACTTTCTTCATTAGGTGGTCAAAGATCTCTTCAACTGTTGAGACACTAGCACTTGTGTCATGGTTATGTTATGCCACATAAGGACCATTTCTATAGCCGTCAATTTAGCCCCAATCTGAATATTTGTCTTGGTCCCAACTCCTGCCATAATACCCTCTGTGGTTGTCTCTGAAAGCTCTATCTCGATTAATGTTCTAACCTTGATTTCCTTGACCTTGGCACCAATAGTCCTGATTAGACCCTTTGGAGTTGGTCCAAAAACCAATCGTTTGATCAGTAATAAAACAAGTGTTTTCTTTATTGTAAGGATTATCATACATAGGTACGCGAGTAGGCTGATGAACAACTGCATGGACTCGCTCCTGATTCTGCTTCATCATCACCTCTATACCTGTACAGATTCTAGAAAGCTCCAACATAATCTCTTCATTTATTTTATCTTGCTCTAAACAAATACTGATAACACATGAACTTTTGGTAGATACTCTATCTCTTTGCCCCTATGCATGATTGGTCTTGACCACTCTCTTATCCTCTCAGCGATCCTTGCAAATAGTTGATCTAAGAATATGCCCCCCTAATGGTATCATAGCGGGCTTGACTATTCTCATCCAGGGCATGGTATAAGATCTCCACCAAGGCATCAACAATGATTTTATGGTCTGGGACATTTCTCCAACATTTACTTAATCACTCCTATGTTGTACTAATCGAGTCACTAGGAAGTTGCTCAAATTTGTTGATCTGGTCTTTCAACTTAAGCTTCTTCGATCTTGGGAAGCACCTCTCTAGAAAGATTCTTTGCAACTCAACTAAACTAGCGATCAAATTCAGTAGAAACTCAGATATGCATAGTGTTGCATTACGTGTTAGAGATAATACGAAGACATGAAGTCCCACAACATCCATAGATAGATTTTGTGTTCTCATTACACTCTTGCAGATAAATGCAACATTATGTAGATGGCTATGAGGATCCTTCGATGGTAGGCCCGCAAACAACCCATGATTTTGCAGCATCTGAAGCAACCCACTTGAAACTATAAACTTTGTGTCAGCGGGTAGTGGTGGAGACAAAATAGCTCCAGTCACCTCCATGGCCATAGGGTTCAGCCAGTATTGGTTCCGCTGATAAGGATTGACATTGAAGTCCATTCGCTTTAGAGAATTATCCTTAAGAGGAGGTGGATTTTCATTGTCAATATTTTCATACTCATTCAAGTTCAAAGTTGTATTGCCATATTGTTGGCATTATCTTGGGCCATTCTTCTTAGTGTTCTCTGGATCTCTAGGTCAAACGGAGTCAAGGGTCTATGTACACTTCGTGTGTTGGGCATATACACCCTGAAATAAAATAAAAAAATGTAAAATGAGAGAAGAAAGGATAAATTCCCAAATTACTTGAATTAGACAAGTCTTATCATATTCCCTGCAATGGCGCCAAAATCTTGTTGTAGGTCAAGCTGCACCTCCTTTTTTGGGCTAAAGTGCTCGTTGTCAAGAAATAGAATCTAACCAAGGTAGGAGTCAAACCCAAGGGAATATTATAGACTTAGAAGAATTAAATTATGTGATTTGGGTTATTAATCAACTTACCTCTCCAATGGGGTGCGGGGGGTTGATAATAACAATGAACACAATGCTAAACTTAAACAAGTGTTTAAACCAATATGGAGAGAAACTAGGGTATTGTGTTCCTCATGATTCACTAACTTAGTATCACTGGATAACCTAATTCTTTTCTAGTGTGTAGCATGATGAACAGTATGTTAAGTTCACCAAACCCTTTGGCCTAGGCGAGAGGCGAATATCACTAAGTGACTTTGTCCATCCCTGCAGGGTGACATTACTAACTCTTACCTATTATTCTAGTATTGATTGGATGAGAAACATCCATTGAATCCTATTAATTAATCTCTTTTCCTAGTCATTACTACCTTAGTCCAACCAATAATACTTCTGATGTCGCCCACCACTAGAAAATATGCAAAACAAAGAGAATTAATTAATACATGCATGCACATTCAATAATTATGAATTATCTAGTTTTACCTTATTAGTTATTCATGGTTCCCGCAACTCTAGTTGTGCATTTAGCTACTCATGATTTTTGTAGATGCAATACTTATAAATTTGAATTACATAATAGAGCACTAACATATTTGAATTAAGCACAAGAAAACCCAAGCTTCAATGAGAATCACAAGATTGTAATTAAAAGATGACTTAAAGTGTACAAGTATTTGTCAAACTTTCAAATATTTTTTCTATACTATTTCTCACTCTAAATGCGCTAACTCTGCTAACTCTTTGAAATCCCGAGGAAAAATAACCTAAAAACCTATTTATAATCTTTAAAATACAAGTCCAAAATAAATTAGGATAACTGGGTCGACACGCTCCATGAGATGCACTACGGGTCGTATAGTGATGTACAGCCTGTAGATGAACTTTCATACTTTGTTGCTACAAATCTGGACTAGAACTTTATGACATCCCCTCTATGGCTCGTAAAAGGTTCGGCCGTAGGGGGTTTCGTCTAATGAAACATCAGAAAGTCCTCCTTCTCTAATCCTTAGGGTATGAAACTTGATATATGACTCATAAGGTGTTCCATGACTTATCTGCATATTCGTAGTTCAAACTTCAAAAATCTACACCTTCACTGGAATTCCACAGGAAAGCTCCTTCACGGCCCATAAAATACTCTACGGCCAGTAAGGGATCTTACGAATCCTCAAAATCAGCAGCTTCTGCATATTTTTTCCAAAATCAATGCCAAACCTGAAATCCTGCAAAACGAACATAAAAACACATCAAATCTACTAACATCGCATTGAGAACTCAGAAAATTCCAAGTTTTAAGCATCAAAATACTATATTTTGACAAACATTATGCATTATCTCATATTGATCTTGAGCCATATTCCTTATGCATGCTTAACCTTATTTTATGTATCTTTTATCATACGTATACTTATATATTATCTTTAAGAATGATTTTATTATAATTTCATCCATACATTGAATCTCACATACTTAGTACATTCTAATGTATTAATGCATATTTTGCCTACATGATTTAAACATGTAGGGATAAGCACTCCTCCACCGACTCGTGGTTATTACTCAGCATTCAAGACTACTTTATTATTTGTGGTGAGCCCTTAGTTCAGTACTCCTCCACTTTTCATTCTATCATATATCTTAGCTTTAATTTAAGATGATGTATTTTTTTGCCCTTTTGAGGCATTTACTTTATATGTTGCACTATTTTTTATTTCTTTATATTAGATGGAGATCGACCATTACCGGTCCCATCTTCTTATGAAGTAGATGGTATGCTTATGAACAAAAAAGTAGTTATAGTTATTCCCACTGTTTTTAATGTTGCTTCAATGTCAAGTCAGCCCTTTCCCTTGCAATTTTTCAAAAATTATTTCCATTAAATACCTATGAAGGCCTAAGATTCTCGAAATGGCTTATTTGGGGTGCCTTCGGGTACCTCAAGTCGTGTGATGACTTGACCCCTAGGTGGGGTCTTTACACATCACATACCAGTATCATCAATATTGGACAATATCACGTGAATAGATAGGGACTAAAGGATAAATCTCTATAGAAGCTCAACATCTCATCATAGGTACATATCATAAGTATCCAATAACACCTCTAAAATATGAGTAGCATGGGGGCTGACATGTCCCAAGATCACCCGTAAAGTAGAAAGTAAAGTACACTTTCATAATATAAGCAAGATAGGTAATCAAATATTATCCCTAAAATAGAAGACTCCCTACAAAAAGGGATCTTCCCTAACCAAGCTAGCCATGTGGAGGAAGATGGATAGGAGAGTTGATCCCTACATAATTAGATTATATAGGAAAAAGTATATGTTAGTACTTCGAATGTACTAGTATGTGGGATGCAATGCAATAACCGATAATAAGCTTCATACATAAGATGTATAATCATGTAGAACAAAAATTAGCTCAATATGACATGCATGGGGATTCTCTATAGAGTCATTCATGGGAGATAAACATAACCTATCACCATACATATGTGGGAGAAGACTATAACCGATATATAAGACCAAGTGAGCTACTATTTAGAACCTACATAACCCCCTACATTGACATCGGGAGACTACTTGTCAAGTGGAACTCCATCCATATTTGCATATGCATCATTAGAAAATAATATTGCTTAGGTGAATCCATTAGTCTTGCCTACAAGTGCTCATACGGTGGCATATCTTTAATGAGACACAAGGTTGGTACTAGTATTCCGTAATCGAATCCCACCTCAATGCCCCATTTGGTGCCAAATCATTCCCATGGAATATATTTGGAAACATATGAATAATCATATTTATTCATAGGCTTAAAAGTATAACATCATCATCCTATATAGAGTAACATATATAACTTGAGATCCAACATGTGAGAATGGTCATTATCATAATGAGATCTATCTTTTGGTGAGAATTGTTCCTTATCACCATCTTTAACATTCATAAAAGGGATTCAAACATCATATATTTCATAAACTTTAGTAATTGGACCATCATCTTTTGAGATCATACTCCCTTAGATAACTTTGATATAATGATTAGGTCGATTTCATGCATATAAACTTTAAATCATGTAAATTAAGAGGACTATGCATCAATATAATGAAAATCGTCATTTTAAACCATTCTTAAATAACTCACCTCAATCATACATATCTCTTTCAACTTTAGACATGAAAACATGGATTTATTCTTATAAAATCAGCAATTTCATAACAACTCATGCTAACATTCATAACTTTAGTAATCATAAAATAGGTCATAGGAGAAAACCATTTAAATCAAATCATGTAATTTCATGTAATAAATGAAAAATATTGACATAATTCATACATAATAGGATAATTAGAAAGAACCCATAAGAAATCAACCTTAAAACTTGAAGGATTTAGTAAATTAGTTTTTGGAACTCAATGGGTGGAAGAACCCATGAAGGATGAAACTCTCATACCTTTTAAACCTTGAAACATGAAAAAGACTTGAAAATCTTGATAATCCCTTTTGGAAGCTTTGTCTTCAATGGAGGAAATCCGAATCCAAAGAAACTAAAAGAACTTGATGGAGGATTTTTAAAGAGTAAGTTTGAGAGGATTTGAGAGTTTTTAGAGAGAGGTTTAGGTCTAAAAATATGAGAATTTGCAGTTTATTATGTATATAAAGGTGCTAGTATTGGTCCCAACTAACTTCACTTGATAAAGAGCAAGTTCAAAAAATTTTACATACTGAGGGACCAAAGGCACATCACCCCTTGGTTTCCGTAATGTGTAATTTTGTACGAAGTTTAAATTTTTCCCTTTATTTGTCCTAGGAATGCATTTAGTCCCCTTTCATACTATTGGGGAACTAGTGGGCAACTCAGAGTTATCGCACACTTTTCTATTGAGAAATTTCATGCAAAAAAATATTTTTTTATACGAGTAATCTAAAAATCAACGGAGACCCTTTTGCCATATAATTTTTCCTCCTAAAATTTTTTTAAAGAATCGGCAAAATAACACACGAGTTTTGAGATATTCAAGAAATACTACATAGGGTCTTCATGAGTCCATATCTTGGACTCATTTTGGGCTTAGTATATGAAGAAAAGTTGTGCTCGGTGTGCTATTATGTTTTAATTGCTAACTAAGATGTATGTGATTTTACAGGAATGTAGCTAAAAGTACATAAGTGGACAATACTCAACAAATCTTACAAAAGGTCAAAAGCATCAAAAAGGTGTACAAAAGCGACTTCACCGATATATTCAGCGAAATGCCAAAGGTTTAGTAAGACCCTAACATTGCAACAACCAAGCTCCCAAGTCAAAGTCATTTAGCATATCCTCAAATTGCAAAAGAGACTCTTATACCTTGAATGATGGATGAACCTATGAATGATGAAAACCTCATACCTTTTAAACCTTGAAACTTGAAAAAGACTTGAAAATCTTGAGAATTCCTTTTGGAAAATTTGTCTTCAATGGAGGAAGCCTGGATCCCAAGAAATTGAAAGAACTTGATGAACGGGTTTTAGAGAGAAGTTTGAGAGCATGTGAGAGTGTTTAAAGAGAGGTTTAGGTCTGAAAATATGAGAATTTTCAGTTAATTACGTATATAGAGCTATTATGATTGGTCCCAACTAACTTCACATAATATAGATCAAGTTCAGAAAATTTTACACACTAAGGGACCAAGGGCATATTGTGCTTGGTTCCTGCAACTGTAATTTTGAATGAAGTTTAATTGTTTTCCTTATTTGGCATAGGAATGGGTTTAGGCAACTTTTAAATTACGGGGAAACAAGTGCGCAACTTCGACTTATCGCACATGTTTCTATTGCACAATTTCATGAAAAAAATTACTTTTTAATACGGATGATCTAAAAATCGAAGGAGACCCTATCACCACACAATTTAACCTCCTGAAAAAGAATTTAAAGCCAAATTGGCAAAATAACACACAAGTTTTGAGATATTCAAGAAATACTTCATAGGGTCTTCATGAGCATATCTTGGACACATTTTGGACTTAGAATATGAAGAAACTTTTTTCTTGGTGTGCTATTGTGCTTCAATTGCTAACTACGATACATGTGTTTTGACTGGAATGGAGCTAAAAGTGCACAAGTGGACAATACTCAATAAATCATGAAAAAGGGAAAAAAGCATCAAAAAGGCATACAAAAGCAACTTCATTGATATATTCAGCAGAATGTTGAAAGTTTAGCAAGACCGCCTAACATTGCAGCAACGAAGTCCCCAAGTCAAGGACATTTAGTGTATTGTTGAATGGCAAAGGAGACCACTTAATTTTGTTGTACTTAGTGTTGACACCCAATTTTTGCCTAATACTTCAAAAAATTCTTACTTTTATTGTTGATATTTTAAAATAGTTTAAAATACATTTTGAGCGATTTTAGACTATTTTTTATAATTGTTTTTATATTTAAGATGCTAGAATTTTAATTAGTTTAATTTTAAATTTTAATGCAGTGTAATAATTTATTTTTTCTTATTCAAATATAATTATACGTGTATGATCAATTAGCCCAAAGTTAAGGCCCATATTTCTCTGGCCCATTAGGTTTTGAGATGAAATGTTTATATAGGAATAGGGAGTAGACATTTTAATTTTAGCAAAAAAAAATCTAAACATATATCATCTCTTTTTCTTCTTTCCAGCAATCGTCACCAACTGGAACTTGGCCACTTCATCTGAATACCCCATTTTCCCTCTCACTCTTGTGATTTTTCATCTTCTTCGGCGAGCTCACAACACCGGAGACGCCCAAAATCAGTCCAAAAATAGCCTTCTTTCCTACACAAACACCACCATTTCCAATCACCCGTCGCCACCCCAAACCCCACTAACAATAGCCTTCGAAACTAGCCCACTATAAGTCTGAAAATCACCATTAAAACAACCAAAAATCACATCTGAAAACACCCATTACACCTCCAACAAATAAACATCAAAACCACCATTCAAGCACCACCCGAAACCACCAAAAAATGTAATTGTGAAACCGCCATCCAAACCAGTCGGAAACACCACCAAATCACCTCCACACCACCACCACCCCAGAAAACGTTAATCCGAACCCCACCCAAAAACACACTAGTAATTTACCAAACTAAATGATCCCAAATCAGCTACTAAAACAACCGAGACAGTGGCCAAAATCTCAACTAGAAAATCACCTCCACCATCACACCACCGCGACACCAGAGAACAACAATCACCACCTTGAAGAAACGGATCTGAGCTCCAGTTGTGGCTAAAAAATTCAAAACTCCGAGAATCTTTCTTAGAAATGGTAACCTCTGCTTACTTTGGATATTGTGAGTATTATATGTTCATTTTGGTATATTAGTCTTTATTTAGTTTAAAAGCTGAATATTGCACTCAGGTTGCTTTGATAGTTATTTATTTATTTATTTATTTTAATTTTTTAGCATGCTTAAATAAATTTTTGATATTATCTTGGTTGGATAGCTCTATTATTCGTGTATGGGTTGATAATTAATTGTTATATTTATTTTACTTCACCTCATTATTCTGTTCCATCTCCATAATTGCTATACGTACTCTTACTAGTTGATTTTGTTTTTTGTAAATCTTAATTTTGTTCTTGTTCATTGTTGTTATGGCTGAAATTATTTACGTTTGTCTTTTTTCTTTCTTTTCAGTCAACTTATTGATTGTTTACTTCCCTTAAGATTTCTTACGGTTTACTGTTCTTCACCTAAACATTACTATGACTCCATCTACTTGAGTAATTTATTGTTCAAATTATTAAATTGGCCGATGAATAATCTATCCATCGGATTTCGAAGTCTTCCCATTCAAAAAGATAAAAAATGTTAGTTTAATTTCATATCTATTACCTATTCAAATTCAAGAAAATTCTAGTTTAAGTTTCTTACATATTATATGTTAAACTTGGTCAATGATGAATCTATTCGTCCAAAAAGACGAAAAAAAAGACAAAAAAAGTTAGTTTATATTCATATTTGTTGCATGTTACAATTCAAGTTTTCTTGTTTAAATTCATTATTCACTAAACCTGGCTAATGACGAATCTATCCGTACGATTTTGAGGCTACCCCATCCAAAAAGACGAAAAATGTTAGTTTATATTCATATTTGTTGAATATTAAAATCTAATTTTTCTAGTTTAAGTTCATTATTTGCTAAATTTGGCCAAGGAAGAATCTATCAGTCAGATTTTGATACCTCGCCATTAAAAAGACGGAATAATTTTAGTTTATTCTTTATTTATTCACTATTGTGTATATTATTTCTATGTGTTCATTTCATGATTATCATACTTCTGTTATATAGTCTATCTCCTCCTTAATTTAAAAGAATGAGTTCACCTGGGACCCACAGTTGTGGATTTTGAAGGGTGCTAATACCTTCTTCTCGGAATAACTTGAACCCTTACCTAGATCTATTGGTTCGCAGACTATTTTGTAACTAATTATTGGGTCTCCTAATTATCTTTAAAATTAGATGGCGACTCCCAAAATTAAATTATTTTTTAAAAAAATATTATTTTAATTTCTTTTATTATTTTTTTATGAGTTGTCATGACATTGCGCCTTTGGGATATCAACGGAATGTCGACTCCGCTGGGGATATTTCGAGGTTCTAATCATTATGAGTTTGTTTTTTCAAATTAAGGATGATTCTATTTTATTTATTTATTTATTTTTGTATTATATCACATATGTACATATTGTTATTTATATATCTATGTTATTTATATTCCTTCATTATTTGTTTACTTATATGTACATTATCATTGCATTCATTGCATGTTTCCGTTGACATTGATTTGATGTATTTAAAAGAACGATTTTGCAAACCCGCAACTAATTTTTCTTATACATTTGACCATTTTGGGGAATAAATGACAATTTATTGGTTCATGATCGTCCAATGGTTGTAACGAGTTTCAACTATTATGGATTCATTTTTCCAAATTGTGGATATTTTATTTTATCATGTGATATATATTTCTTTCTTGTATATTTGTTGTTAGTTTGTATATTTCGTTATTTACTTATCATTATATTTTTTGTTATTTCAAGTATATCATACCTTCTGCCACTTGACAATTTTTTATTTCTTACTTAAGTGACAGTTATGCGGGTCGCAACTATTGAATCTAAATTATTTATTGGGGTACCGTGACAAATTAAGTTGACCTTGAGGGGTCAACGGTCGTTATCTTTCCCAACCCGAGTAGTCCGCTTGGATCACCGATCCACTTTAAATAAAGCTCACTCTTACTAAACCTAGGCTAGAGTAGAACCCGATCATTTAGGTGTATTTGCCTAGATTGGCCTGATATTTATGATGTGGGTCCATTAGAACACTGCCTTGCATTTGATTGAAATTAAAGAATTTGTATGTTTGGTCGTATGTACTATTGCCCTTAGAGTTTGGGATTTCTATTATTTGTAATTTAGTTCATTGTATTATAAACAAATAATTTAGGGTTGTACCCCTGCGTGGGAATTATTTTTGTTTGTATACCTTTTTTTCTCATTTTGTATCCTCATTTATTTTATTTATATAATTTATATAATATATTTTTTTTGAGGGGCAATAAGATGTACACACGTCATACACATTCTCCAATAGTTAGGTTTTTCTTTGGTTTGATTAGTCATATGTATATTTTAGGGTGCATTATAATTCATTTATTTGTATAAGTATAACATAATTTCTTCCATTCATGTTTATTTGATTTTGTTTAGATACATATATTTTGTTTGAAATGTAATTTTGTCAAGTTATAATTTGTTTAAACTACGTTTGACCTGATTTTCTTTTCAATGGGATACGTAAGCGCCATAATGACTCGGTCATATTCCCCATAAGCTTTCATAATAAAAATGAGGGGAAAATTTTTAGAATGTCTCAAAAAAAAGAAGAAGAAGACGCATGTTTTGCATATAGTTTAATTTTTGTATATGATTTTATATTTAATAAATGTCTTTCACTTTGTTTATTTTACATTCTTTACAAGAAAAAAATGATTTTTCTTCGATATTTTTTAATGTGGATAGTTTGTCCTTGAATATACTCAATTGTTTTTTTTTCATTTATGTTATTTTTCTTCCAAAATATATGCTTATTTTATTTTTTTCAACATATATTTTATACTATATCTTCACGAACTACACGTATTGATTCTCAGCACCATGAGATACGTAGGCAGCCATTTTGGGTTTGGTGCACCTTTTTCATTATACAAAAAAAAAAGAAAAAAAAATTCAAACTGTGTATCTTCACGAACTACGCGTACCTGATTCTCATTTTCATGAGATATGTAGGCAGCCCCTGGGATTCGGTGCTCCTTTTTCAATTTTCAAAAAAAAGTCAATTATGTATATATTTTATATCATATCTTCATGAACTACGTATATACGATTCTCATTTCCATGAGATATGTAGGCAACCCTTTTGAGGTTCGGTGCTCCTTTTTTAATTTTCAAAAAAAATGGAAGAAAAAAACAAATTATGCATATTTTTATGAACTATCAAACCTGATTCTCAACTCTTTGAGATACGTAGGCAACCCTTCTTGGATTTAGTATTCATTTTTTCAAAATGTAAAAAATAATTGTGTACATATTTTAAGAGTCAATCTTCACTCAATTGGGATCATTACAGTTAGAAACATGTAAATATTTAATAAAATATAAATAATTGATTTTATGGTAAACCATAGATTTTATTGTATCTCTCATTATATATTTGTGATGCTTGAAAAGTCTCTTGCACGCATTCAAGATAAGAATAAAATCAACTTCATAGTTTCAAATGCATTGTGTGGTGAGCATTAGATTAAAATTCAATTGCATCGCGTTGTTGATTTAGAACATGGCCTAAATGTTTGTTGAGGTGAAACCCTTAGTAATGTTTGGTTTGAGAAAGAATCGTAGGCCTTCTTTGATCATTTGTGCATTTCAAAGCCTACCAAATGACATTAATCCCTAATTTCTCCCACTTTAAGCCTGAAGCTTTTCTTTGGACAACCACATTTTAGTTGTTACCCTTCTAAGTGCATACATATACTATCCCTCTTTTGATCTACCCCTCTTGAGAGTACAAAAAATGTGCAAATAACAAAATGAAGATGCAAGTTTGAAATTGTCAAAGACGAAATCAAGAATTCAAAGATGACTTCTAGAGACAGAAAAAGAAGAATTAAGAAAAAACACAAAAAAAAAAAGAAAGGAAAAAAAAAAGACAAAAGAAAATATGCCAACAGAAATATGGCAAGGAAAAAAAATGCAAAGTCAAAGTAAGATAAGAAGAAATTTGCTCTAAAAAAAGGAAGAAAGAAAACATTTGCCAACAAATAAAGTCTTAATGAAGTCAAAACAAACGAAAGAGATAACAAAGAGGATCAAGCGTTAAATGCATATCAAATTGTCACTACTAGAAATTTGATCTGCTGCACCGATTCACATACCATTGCAATAGCCACTAAAACCATTGCCATAAACCTATGGCCACGGTTTAGGTGGCCACCACAACTGCTTGCGTAGCAATAGAGCTATTGTCACAGTTTAGTCCAATGATTTTGTTAACTATTGCAATAAGGTTGTCTATTGCAAAAGTTTCCACTATAATTAATTGCCTACGGTTGATACTCTATTGGTACGGTTCATAACCATTGCAATAGAGCTTATAAGATGATTGTTCTAACTATTGCAATAGATATCCTTGTTGCTACGATCTTTGCTATAATTAATTGCCAACTGTTTGTGTTATATTGGCACGATTCTAAACCATCGCATTAGACTTTATAAACACAATTTTTGTAATCGTCGCAGTAGTCTTTAGACTCGATTGCATTAATCATTGTCATAGATACCCTATTGCCATGATTTTTGCTAAGTACGGTTAACGCTATAATGGCATGGTTATAAATCGTCGCAATAGTGTTTTATGCAACAAATATTTCCAGGCTATAGCTACATTATTTTCTTTCAATTCAAATTTATATACTATTGATCCATTATGACAATAATTCTAATATAAAATGCACAAATTGATCACGAGAAGACACTATTCATTACTAATAATAATTCAAGATCCATATATAGCAAAACATACATGCACCACATACAATCTTCAAAACTAAAATACAAGTATGTTTTAATTATTACAAAAGGGTGAAAGTACATGCACTATCTTCAAAAATAAAGGGTTTTTGCAACATAGGTAAAGTAAATAGCAATCCAATTCAGTTCCTAGGCCAAGTCATCAGCAACACTTTCATCCTGTTCTTCAATTCCATTACCTACATACAATAAATCGATCCCAATAAATTGGCAAGGAATAATGCAAGCACCCCAATAAATATGGAGAAAATGCAATAGTGACAAAAATATTTCCTAGGCCATGCCATAATCGTTCAATTCTAGTTAATCTTAGTGTTAGCTGTAGACAGGATGATACCAAGTTGGGTAGCAAGTATTGTCATCATTGCATCAGTGAATAGACCTACAGTTTGAAAGTGGTGCAACTTTTCTTTGAAACAAAACCAATACTGGCTAGAGCTAAGTAATTGAATCTCATAATGAAGTTTGAATATGGATGCCGGAGCCACTAATATACTAACTGCATTCAAAAATTTGTAAGCCTTGATATCAAGCAATATGGAGGCTGATATGAAATTCACACAACATGAACTGACATGGAGGCTCATAAACGAACAACAACGTACTCCGTGGAATCCCACAAGTGGGATCTGACGAGGGTGAATATACGCAGACCTTACCACTACCTCATAGAGATAGAGAGACTGTTTTTTGGGAACCCTTGTCCCAAAAACCCATAAGTAGAATAATTCATTTAAAAAAAAAAATGATTCCATAAATTCAGTGGAGAAAACCACCAGACAACCAGTAGCATATGAAACTATATATTCCCACATGAAATCGATCAACAGCAAAAAACAACACCATAAAGAATGTTTTGTTGAATATGTTAAACATGCACCGACGGCAGATAGTCTCATAAAACCATCATATTCAAAGACGATACATCTTCCCCACCATCCCAAAGAATCTTGCAGTTGAATTCTTTCTTGCTGTATACGTTTACAAGATGAAATGAAATAATAGTATAGATGCATAAAACATAAAAAACCAACTCAACGTAGCAAACATCTCTTGTTCATATACGAGTAAAGACAATTAAAGTTTTGGTCACACTCCAATTTACCAGATGAAATAGCTAGAACATCAGCATCAGTTTCAAATATAACATGATACAGAGCATAGAAACTACACAATAATCCAACCATGCTTTCATTATTTCTTTTCCCTGCACACTGCTGCAGGGAAACAACATGTTGCAATCCCATTCACTAATCCTGTACACCTCTTGTCTTTCTGCCACCACATCCCCCTGCCCACCTTCCATAAGGAAACTACACAATAGTGCTAACTCAAGCACCAAATTCTGAATATAAATAAAAAAACACGCTTCAAAAACTCTGTTAGAATAGGACGCCATTCTAGTCAACTTGAGGACTGGCAACAACTATGGAGGCTCATAAAGTAATTATATCTTTACACTCAAAATATGGACACTCGAAAGAACTGTACACATGGAGCTGTACACTATAGAGGTTCATAAAGCAACATGGAGGCTCATAAAGTAATTATATATGCAGTGGAAAGAGATGTTGCAGAAAACTCCAACCAGTGAGAGTAGAAATTTAACTTCAAACAATCCAAACTCTTGGGCAAATCAAGTGGAGTCCTAATATGAAATTCAACTTCCAGCAATCCAACTTCATGGGCAACTCAAGTTGATTCAACTACCGACTCTGGACTTGAACTACTGGAGCCAACAGAATGCAAATATTGCAAAGTATGGACACTGGATAAAAATAATGAAGAAATAAGAAGACTCTTCAAACAGTGATGCCTAAGGAACAAGCAGTTGAGGTGCTCGAAGTGCAGGAGAAGAGTAAGTTCCAGCATCTTGTAGTCAATGATATACCTTAGAAAAAAGTGCCAAACAGAGAATAACTAACCTTGCTCAGCCGCTTGTGCAAAAGTAGCTTCTCTTGGAGAAGGAACGGACAATGCTGCTAAGATGTTAGGATCAATTAATCCTCCACGCTGAAGTTGTGAAATTATGTCAGACAGAACTCCTTGTCACATGGTTCTCTTTTGCTCCTCCATTTGTTTCTCAATTTTTTGCATCCTTTCTTGCATTTGTAGAACTACATCATTTGTTGCATTTGAAATTGGCTTAGAATTGCCATTTTTGTCTTTCAGTGATCCATATAATCTTAGATGTCTTGGATGTTCAGGGCCCATGACAGATGCAAATGCATCAAGATACTGACCATTTGCTCTCGTTTGTGTTTCAGGTTCCTCCATTTCATCCTAACAAAGCCAACCATCTTAGTCTTGTATATATTTTAAAAAAATGATTGATCTTAATAAAACAAATTTTAAGATATAGTACTATTCGTATAATTTTCGCAGTTGTGTCCTCATTCGATGACTTGTACAGACGCCCGGGGTTTCTTTTTTTTGTGACTACAAAGAGCTCCTTAGCTGATGCAGTTTCCTTCTCTTTTTCCTACCACATGGAAACATATATCAAAAATTACTTTAAATGATAGATTAAGAGTAGATAATAAATAAGAGAACAGATCAATCTATTACGAATTAAAGCAAAAATTCTTTTGCCTGCAGTGTGTGAATTCTTCAGCTTTTTCCGATTCCTAGTATTTGTTTCAGACATTTTCTACAAATAAATGAATCAATAATGTTAACTAAGGCATATAAAAACTACATAATGTATTAGATAAAGTTGTAATCACATTCAAAAATTGGCATAAGCTAAAATCAATTTGTATTAACATTCCAGGTTCTATTTGCTTACTTCTGCTAGATGCCTAACATCAAGAGATCCCAAACACTCATCATTCTATCAACAAGAACTTACAGTAGGAAATCACAAACACTTACCATTTCTATCAACAAAACTTACATCAGTAAATGCACTGCTTTACAAGAATTGTCCACAAAACAGAAGAAGAAAGTACTGTACAAGATTGAAGCAAAGCAGCACAATCTGGTTGTCTTTCAAAATTTAACTTGCAAAGTAGCCTCCTATAACTCAAACAATAACAACAAGATTTTATTCTAAAAACCTTTATATTCTTTGCATATGCCACTCCGTTGGATAAAGCTTTTAATAACAGAGCTAAGATGGAGGCTACTCTTTTTGGCATTGCCTGGTGCCTTCAGTTAGGGTTCACCTTTTTTTTTCATAAAGAGAAACAGAGAAGCCAAAGGGCATCATAATATCGAACAACATATAGCCAATTAATACATCTGGTCAGGTATTCAAACTCAATCAAAAATCACATGTGATGGTAGAAATCGAGTGCGTAACATGCTTATTTGCATCATCCTTTCAGGTTTAAGAAGAAAAAAAAGAGAATAGTATAAAATAGGAAGGTGCAGTCACAATCATTAATAGTGAGCTTTCACCGAGTCCACACTAATTCTGTCCAACTACCAGTCATTCAGCTAGAATTCTTTTCTTCGTTGTGTAAGGATAGTATTCCTTGCCATTTTCAGTAAAATAAAAAGTAAAATTGCAGCAGCAATGATATCACCAAAGAGATCCGGAAAAAGGATAAGCTAAAAAATTGAGATTTTGAAATGTATTTTACCTTGAATTTCTCCGACTTCCAATATTTGAGAAGCTCTCTAAACTGACATTCTGGAATATGACCTGGCCTTTTTTCCATTCGAACTTCATCACTATCATACAGGTCATAATAAGTCCTCTTCAACTCACTTCTATGGCTTCTCCAAGCTTCTCAAATTGTTACCAAGGTCCATTTTTTTGTAGCTACAGGAATAATATATTTCTCCTACGATTTGGCGTCATCTAGCTAACCAATAGAAGTAAGATACCTTAACAAATAAGTAAATATAAGTCCAAACCTTCCACAAATCCTTTTTGCTTTTCATGTTCCTCCAATCAAATATATCAAATGGACAAAGTGAAGCATTTCTTGCCAATGTGCCTAGGAAGCTACTCAACTCAATAACAACATCATCAGTAGGACAAACCGGCTGGTTTAACCTATTAAGAAGGATCAACTTATGCTCTTTTCGACTATGAACTTTAGGTATTTGCGTTCTACCTCTCTTATTTTGAGTGGAAACGCCTTCAACTACAGGAAAATATAAGAAATTAGAAATTATCAATGAATAAAGTAAGTTCCTAAGCTTATATGTTACCTTGTTCTTCAGGTTGTTCATCTGTTGGAGTTGTTACGAAATTTATTTGTACTTGATCCTCAACAGGTTGCTGCACAAAAGATTGTTTGTAACGACCCCAAAAAGTGCCCGAAAATGTGCCTCGGAAGTGCCTAAAAGCGTATTCCATATATCTAGAAATCCGTTCGTTATTTTGAAAATCAGACTTCATATTCTTGTTTAGGGGGTCAAATTGAGTGGGGAACGGGTCTAACCAGAATTTTAGAGCAACCGTATCAAAATTCGAAAATCGCAAAGAACGCTATTTAGGATGGTCAACTTCGAAGGGCCATATCTCTTACCACACAAAGTACTAGATGGCCCACGACCTACCAACCTAAATCCCTTTGAATTACCTTTCCAACGCACTTAGTTTCACCTCCTTCCGAGTTCGGATGAAGGATTTATGCCCGTTTTCGTAAAACTCATTTGTGCAGAAAATGCAGATTCCAGTGGGGTTTTCATGTCGCCTCCGCGACGCGCCCCTGTGTTTTTTGGTGCCTGTTTTGATTTTTTCGGTCCAAGACTTATAAGTCTTGGGCCTAAGGGTTCCCACACTTGAAAATAAATATAGTTAGTCTCATTTCACCCTCATATCATCCTTAACATTCCCCAATATCCTCTCAAACATTTAGACTCATATTTCACCCTAAATTCAAGTCCCAAAACTCAAGACCAGTCTTAAGGATTTCTTCAAGGACCTCACCCAAGCTTTAAGTCTCCATTAAAATCTTCTTCAAGAACTTCTCAAAAGCTAAGGTATGTGGTGTTGAACCATTGGGTTCTTTCACCCATGGTGCCTAAGCCTCCTTTTTACTAATATTGCATGATTTAAAGTTGATTTTACATGTGGGTCTTGTACATTGAGAAATTTACTGCACAGTGTATTTAGTTCATGAAAGTATGGTTGTTTTATCATGTTTTGAGCGCTAAATCTTGGATCTAATGTTGGATTTGATGAGGGGTTTTGATGTGAATGTCTTAGGGGTGTTGCAAGGTGTTGATTGATGGTTTTACTACAGATTTTCTTGCATGATTTCATCTCTAAATTGCATGGTCTTTTACTTCCATTAAACACCCCCAAGTGTTTGATAAACTGTCCGGCCAGGGTTTCTTGTGGAATTGAAGGTCTGATTCAAGTCTTATGAGTTGAATGGTGTTATGATGATTATATGATGTTGAAATGATGACGGAATGATGCTGAAATGATTGTATGCATATAATGCATAATGAAGGGAGGAAGTGAAGGTATATGATAACTTTATGATGATTTGAGTACAGTATTCATGAGTTGATTTCATGGAAAAGTAGCAACAGTGATGAAATCTAACCAAGGTGAGGGGATGGTACCTCATTAGACCAAAGTGAGGGGTTGGTACCTTATTAACAAAAGTGAGGGGTTGGTAACTCATTAACCAAAGTGAGGGGTTGGTACCTCATTAACCAAAGTGAACGGTTGGTACCTCATTAACCCAAGTGAGCGGTTGGTACCTCATTAACCCAAGTGAGCGGTTGCTACCTCATTAACCCAAGTGAGGGGTTGGTACCTCACACCAATATATAATGGTCTATTCTTATACACATGATATGCCCTATGCAAGCATCAATTATTTAAGCTTGTTTTACTTGAGCGTTGATCATACATGTCATATTGCTTTACGCTGCCTATTGTTTACCATTACGCATTTGGAATATGATGCCTATCTCTTGTTGCATTGCATTGCACAAACATAGTACATTCAAATATACTAATGCATACTCAATGCCTACATGAAGTTACCATGCAGTAATTGGAGCTCCATTTGGTCATCATCATCATCCACGTGGCTAATGGTATCCATTCAAGCTAGTTGGTTAGTCCTCACATCTGAGGGCAATATCTATGTTCTTATGCTATGTATTAAATACTATCCTTCTTTTTGGTATACTTTTATTATGAGGGTGAGCCCGGTTGCTTGTCTTGGCCCCGTTAAGTTCTATGTTAGAGGTGTTGGACAAGTTATGTATTATGCTTGAGCTTCGACTTATTTATGATATGCAAGCTATTTAAATATAAGTCTCTCCCATGGTCCCAATTCCCCTTATTTATGTTTCTTACGTTATTTTGCATTGCTTCCGCGACCAAGGATGTGCAATGATATGCTATGAGGCTTGTTTGTGGTTCCTTCAGACTCCCCTTTCGTCAATCACGTCCAGGCCCTAGGATTGGGTCGTGACAAAGATAGTATCAGAGAACTAGGTTGATAGATCCTCGATGTCCAGCACATCGCATCGATTAAAGCCCTATTCATGGTTGTGAAGTGCTCCATGACTATGAATACGAGGCTACGAGGCATTTTGGGAAATGTCTTCCTTCTTCATACTTTAAGTCGTGCTATAGAGTTGAGTTAAGTTTTTCCCCCTAATGATTGTTCTTTGCTATGCTAGTTGATCATGCCAAACCCAAGAGGAAAACGGGCCCAAACTCCGGAGGAGCAACCTAACAATGGTGAGCTCCGGGATGCTCTTACTATGCTTGCCCAAGTGGTGGCCAACCAAGTCCAACAAGGGGCCCAAGCCCCTCATGCTACTAACCCAGGAGCTAGGGTAAGAGATTTCATGAGGATGAATCCTCCGGTTTTCCATGGGTCAAAGGTGGATGAAGATCCTCAAGAGTTTATTAATGAGATTTACAAAATCTTGTCTATCATGGGTGTTGGGCCAAATGAAAAGGCGGATTTGGCAACATACCAACTCATCGGGTAGCCCAAATTTGGTATGATTAATGGAAGGGTGAGAAGGGAAATGGTTATGTGGTGCTTTGCGAGGAGTTCAAATGGGCCTTCCTTAATCGGTTTTTCCCTCTTGAGCTTAGGGAAGCTAAGTTAGTAGAGTTGATAAAGTTGAAACAAGGTGCTATGAGTGTGAGGGAGTATGCCCTCAAGTTTAATCAACTTTCTAAATATGCTCCTCATTTAGTGGTCGATCCTAGATCTAGGATGAATAAGTTTGTGATGGGGGTCTTCGACTTGGTGAGTGAGGAATGCCGGTCCGTTATGCTTATTGGTAACATGGACTTGTCTCAGTTGATGACATATGCTGAGCAAATAGAGGAAGAAAAGTTAAGGAAGAGGAGGGGGCATGAGGCCAAAAGAGCCCGTTTTGAAGGAAAGTTCCAAAGTCTCCTAGATAAAGGTGATGCTATATGTCTAACATGTGGTACTGTTCATAGGGACCCATGTTTGAAGGACACCGATGCTTGTTACCATTGTGGTGAAGAGGGGCATAGGAGGAGAGATTGTCCTCGTAGGTGCAACAAGGGTTAGGGTGATGAAGTTGGTCAAGGGGGTTCTCCAAGGGGTAATCGGTTCTATGCTCTTCAAAGAAGGCAAGAGGTAGATGACGCACCCGATGTTGCTATAGGTAAGTTGAAATTTCCTAGACTTTGATGTGTGTGTATTGTTGGGGCCGGTGTGCCATTGTTTCTTCCCTTATTCTCTTGGTTGTTAGTGGGCTTCTTGTGTGTCCCGAGTTGTGATGTGAACCTTTGGTGTCTATCTCTTGGTTGAGTATATGGTTGCTAGAAAGTCCATAAGTATTGATCTGTGGTCATATTGCATTAGGTCTAGCCTTGTGACTTGTTGGAATTAGTGTGGTGGTTTTGATGCTGTATTTGGGATGGCGTAGTTGCATACATGTTGTGTCTCCATGGATGGTAGGAGTCGTAGAGCTAGTTCCGACTCCCTAATGAACCCGTCTTTGAGTGGGAAGTTGTCAAGTGGTAGCAAAAGAGGTAGGTCCATTCTTGTCTTAAGATTCAATTGATCTCTAAGGGTTGCCTTTTTCTCATTGTATAGGAGTCTTGTCTTGTTATCTTGGTTGAACTTAGCTTGATATGTTGGAGATCTTGGGGTAGTTTGGGCTAATTGCATAGCATGTTTCCAATAAGTGTAGACCACGTAAGGTGGTAATATGAGGGTTGAGGATGGTCAATCTATGTGGGCAATTACAATGGGATAGTCGCTTCACTAAGGTTGATCTTTGGTTTGAGCTCGGTCCCCAAGTGAACATTATTGGTAGTGGTGGAGTTGTTTGGTTGATTTATGCATTGGCTATGTTTATGGGTCCATAGAATAGGGTCTTAAAACCCTACCTTAATATGTTTGTGGGGATTCCTAGTGATGAGGTGTTGATTTGTTTAGTGCTTATGAATCATTTGGGGGTAGTGTTGTAAGTCTTGGAGGATGAGAGGTTGTTTGTTAAATATGATAGGTGTGCATTATGGATAGCAAGAGGGTGGTTAGAATCCTTTTAAGGATTATGAATGAGTATGCATTAGTTTTTCCGATAAGGCTAGCGTTGTGGTTGGTACTCTAGGTAGCCTAGTATGTGTGGATAATGGTGGCAAAGAGGAGACTAGTGTGGTCCATTGATTGGTTAGGTTGGAACTTAGGTTGATGAATGTTGAGCATGGTAGTATAGTGTTCTTGATGGTTCCAAATCTTCTTGGGTTAAAAGGTCTAGATTAGGCAAGGCCTTGTTTTCGCCTTATTAGAGTTGGGAGTTTTGGGTGAGAAGATGATAGAGTGGAGATTGTCTCCCAAGGGGGAGATGGTGGTTGTGTTACCAATGAGTTTAGGTGTATTTAAGATTGACAATTGAGTTGAGGATTGTGAGTCTTTATAGAGTGTAGAGGAGGTTGGTAAGATTGCATAAGATGGGAAATTTGCCTATGGATAGGAGTAGGGTGGTTCGATTTGTCATGCTTCTAGGTTGAGGGGATGTGTTGGTGACTCTAGTACTATAGAGCTCTTTGAGGTTATGGGTGTTATGGAGGATAAGTTGACTTAGGAGAAGGTCGTGGTGAGGTGTTGGATGGATGAGTGGAGAAGTTGATTGATAATGATGTAGTGTTCTTCAAGGACGTTTGGGAAGAGTCATCTATTCGTATGTCTCTCGGGAAGTCGGAGAGAGCATGGAGGAGCAATATATGTATTTCTTTCATTCTATTCAAACTTATGATGACAATATCAAGTCCTTTTTATGATTCCAAGACTCACGTTCTAGCCCCTATGTCATTCATATGGATTCATATTTATGTTGGCAAGTTCATGATGATTTTACACCTACGTTGGGATTTTGAAAATGGTATCTTAAAGTGTATTGTTGCATTCTTGTTGGGGCTGATCTCCTTATGATTATTCTTCTCTTGTATGTCCCTTTTACATTTGGGGATGAATGTTCTCAAGGGGGAAGTGCCCGGAATCGTAATTTCCATATATCTAGAAATCCATTCATTATTTCAAAAATCCGACTTCATCTTCTTGTTTAGGAGGTCAAATTGAGTGGAAAATGGGTCTAACCCGAATTTTAGAGCAACCGTATCAAAATTCAAAAATAGGGTCAACTTTGAAGGGGTATATCTCTTAGCACACAAAGAACTAGGTGGCCCACGACCTACCAACTTAAAGCAATTTGAATATCTATTCAATGCACTTGGTTTCACCTCAATCTGAGTTCGGATGAAGGATTTATGCCCATTTTTGTAAAACTCGTTTGTGCAAAAAATGCAGATTCTAGTGGGGTTTTCACGTCGCCTCTGTGACGCGCCCCTGTGTTTTTTGGTGCCTGTTTTGATTTTTTAGGTCCAAATCTTATAAGTCTTGGGCCTAAGGGTTCCCACACTTGAAAATACATATAGTTAGCCTTATTTCGCCCTCATATCATCCTTAACATTCCCCAATATCCTCTCAAACATTTAGACTCATATTTCACCCTAAATTCAAGTCCCAAAACTCAAGACCAATCTTAAGGATTTATTCAAGGTCCTCACCAAGCTTCAAGTCTCCATTAAAGTCTTCTTCAAGAACTTCTCAAAAGCTAAGGTATGTGGTGTTGAACCATTGGGTCCTTTCACCCATGGTGCCTAAGCCTCCTTTTTACTAATATTGCATGACTTAAAGTTGATTTTACATGTGGGTCTTGTACATTGAGAAATTTACTGCATAGTGTATTTAGTTCATGAAAGTATGGTTGTTTACCATGTTTTGACATCTAAATCTTGGATCTAATATTGGATTTGATGAGAGGTTTTGATGTGAATGGGGGTGTTGCAAGGTGTTGATTGATGGGTTTACTACAGATTCTCTTGCATGATTTCATCTATACATTGCATGGTCTTTTACCCCCATTACACCCCTCCCCCAAGTGTTTGATAAAATGTCTAGCTAGGGTTTCTTGTGGAATTGAAGGTCCAATGCATGTCTTATGAGTTGAATGGTGTTATGATGATTATATAATGATGAAATAATGATGAAATGATTGTATGCATATGATGTATATGATGATTATATAATGATGAAATAATGATGAAATGATTGTATGCATATGATGTATAATGATGGGAGGAAGTGAAGGTATATGATAACTTTATGATGATGAGAGTATGGTATTCATGAGTTGATTTCATGGAAAAGTAGCAATAGTGATGAAATCTAACCATGTTGAGGGGTTGGTACCTCATTAGACCAAAGTGAGGGGTGGTTGGTACCTCATTAACCAAAGTGAGGGGTTGGTACCTTAATAACCAAAGTGAGGGGTTGGTACCTCATTAACCCAAGTGAGGGGTTGGTACCTCACACCAATATATGATGATCTATTCTTAGACACATGATATGCCCTATGCAAGCATCAATTATTTAAGCATGTTTTACTTAGGCGTTGATCCTACATGCCATATTTGCTTTATGATGCCTATTGTTTACCGTTATGCATTTCGATTATGATGCCTATCTCTTGTCGCATTACATCCCACATACTTAGTACATTCAAACGTACTAACGCATACTCTATGCCTACATGATATTACCATGTAGGAACCGGAGCTCCATTTGGTCATCATCATCCTCCACGTGGCTAATGGTATCCATTCAAGCTAGTTGGTGAGTCCTCATGTCCGAGGGAGATATCTATGTTCTCATGCTATGTATTAAAGACTATCCTTCTCTTTGGTATACTTTTACTATGAGGGTGAGCCCGGTTGCTTGTCTTGGCACCCTTTAAGTTCTATGTTAGAGGTGTTGTTGGACAAGTTATGTATTATGCTTGAGCTTTGACTTGCTTAGGATATTCAAGCTATTTAAATATCAGTCTCTCCCATAGTCCCAATTCCCCTTATTTATGTTTCTTACGTTGTTTTGCATTGCTTCCATGACCAAAGATGTGTAATGATATGCTATGAGGCTTGTTTAGGGTTCCTTCGGGCTTCCCATTCACCTGTCACGTCTAGGCCCTAGGCTTGGGTTGTGACATTGTTCCTCGACAGATCGAGCATTTACTTCAGAATGTGGTGCTACTGGCTGGTTTTTAATTAATTTCAGTAATTGTCCTTACTCTGACTCAATAGCTTGAACAATTTTATTTGTTGTCAATAACCATCGTTTTTTATTTGCCAAGAATGATAAAGATTCAGGCTTAGCATATGTCTTTTTTTTACTTTTTTGTTTCTTTTCAAAGACTCTTGCTGACTCATGACTACCAAAACCCGAGTAAAATAAGACTGAATAAGTCAAAAATTCTAGCAGAGTGCAGCTAGACTTCACTAGAATCACAATGATCATACAAATCACATACTTTTTATAAATAAAATTTGAAACTGAAAATACTCATACTACTAGAAAGATGGAAATGTAATAAACAAAGAAATCATTGTGCAACAGAAGAGGCCAACACCAAGAAATAAAGCTAATGCAACCTTAGACAAGAAAAGAAATTAAAACTGATGGCATTCACATTGGAAAGAGCATATTTAGAATGATTTACTAGTCAAGCTACAAAAGTCGTTAGCTCTCAAGAAAACAAATTTTCCTGACGCATAGTTGTTGAAAGCTCCAAGCTAACTCTGTTTTTAATTAATATTCAACCATACAGGTCCAGGTTCAACTCAAAATTATCTCCATCAACATATAATCAAATGAAATCTCAATTGGTTTACCCAGGTCCTTGGCAAGCCAATCTAATACTTTTACTTTACAACATCTCAACCTTAAATCAATTTTCAAAGTTGGTGATTATAAGACTGGAAAAGTTGAGAAACTAAGTCTAGTAAATAGACCTTAAAGTCCATCACTCCATCAAACAGATCTCTCCAACAAAGTTTCATTCAAAGTCAAAATTTGTTTTATCTCTATAAAGGATGCTGAAAAACATAGAATGCAGTGATATAATCATAAAGGCAAGTATACATAATAATCTAGGAGAAAAGATAGAGAACATAGATGACCAGTACAGTAATAAATATAGTGACATAAAACTCCACATTACAGAGTTGATTTCATCAAATCTGAAACCATCTCCTCTTCTTTATCACATTCTGTGAAATTCCCACCAAAAGTTATACAAGTCACAACCACCTGCTGGCCTAGATTGTAAAGTGTTCCATTTCCCCTCGTCTCTGTTCAACATCTGTTACCGCTCAATTCTAGTCACAGTAAGTTGGAACCTCATAAAACAAGATGTGGTTGGGGCACTATAAGTGAGTAACAATTTACCATCACCTTCGTTTTGAATTCTGAAACCAGAGAAAAAAGTAGTTCTACTCACATATGGAACACCAATGAAATTCCGCTCCATCAAAATGTCCACTCCTCCATCATCTATTTGGTCCATCCCAGATAACAAACTGAGGTGCCCCACGAGGATCAAACCCCATTGAATACCTTCCAGGTAGGGTTACTCTCATTTTTCCAAGAACTGAGAACTTTTTACTCTTTACCTTGTGCTTCCACGAAAATTTCCATTCCAGGTAAAAAGGTATCTGTGGGATTCGAAAAGCTCTCCCACAATTCAGAATTTAGCCTCACAGCATCCCTGTTATTGTTAAGGATGACAAGATTGCCATCATCATTCAGACAAGCCGTAGAATTTCTGGTTTCAACAGAAACATTAGACGACCAAAGTAAATCCCCATGTCCATCTTTATCAATCAAATTCTCAATTTCATCAATTGAAAAAGTACCATGTTTATCATGGACAAGCTTGTTCCTATTGGCAACCCAAATAAATGTCTTTTCTGGTACATTAGCATACCATATACCAAGATACCTTTTACTAGTACCTGCAGGACTAAAGAACCCCAAAACAAAATCTCCTCCTTTAAAAGTGATGTTTTCACCATCTTTTAAGAGTCTCTTCTAATGTAATTCTATCACCAGCTAAACAGAATGAGGAGAAACAAGATAGAATGAAAAGAAACAGGAACCAAAGGAGAAATCTAAAGCCAGTGGCCATTCAAGAATTTGGAAATGTTGATGCCACGATTCAAGAATGGAGAAAATTCTTATTAAAGGGAGGAGGAAGAAATTGGGGTTAAACAAAAGAGAATAGAACCAATAAAAAAAAAGAAAGAAGAAGGTTCTGATGAGCCGCAGATTGGTTGGTTAAGTAAGTCTAGTAAATCAGAACTTAAAGTCCATCAATCCATCCAACAGATCTCTCCAACAAGGTTTCATTCAAAGCCAAAATTTGTATTATTTCTATAAAGGATGCTGAAAAACATAGAATGAAGTGATATAATCATAAATGCAAGTACACATAGTCAAGAAGAAAAGATACAGAACATAGATGACCAGTACAATTATAAACATAGTGACTTAAAACTCCACATTACAGAGTTGATTTCATCGAATCTGAAACCATCTCCTCTTCTTTATTGAAAATACTCTTAGGAGACAATATTAGATCCCTACAGTTTCTTAGATTCTCAATAGTCCAACACAATTCACTTTGCTACAAGACCTTTAAAAATCTCAACAACTTTCAAGTATGTTACCATTCTTCTTAATTAGTTTAATAAACACATGAATTCACTGTAACACAAGATCAGTAACTGTAGGTTCAAGCAGTTATTAGGTAACTGAATTCACAATAACTAAACAAAAGAGGCTTTCATTTGTGCTCCAAATTTTTTTGAGGTCGTGTTCCTATGGATATATAGAGTAACTATTAACTTTTAAAAAAACCTGAATTCACAATAAGTGAGCAATCTTTAATTGAATTCATAATAGGTAAAAAGAAATTAGGCATCTAGCGGAAATAAATAAGCAAAAATCACAATATCGTAAAGAAAGTGATAAGAACCTGGAGATTTGTCGCTCCACTGAGAAGTTGAAAATTCCTCAAACAAATTTAGAAAGCAATACTGAAAATGAATAAGAGAAAAAAGACTTCATTAATATACTAATCTCAAAAGAAGAAATGAAGGACCAGAAAGAAAGATTTCATAATGTATTTAACGATTCATATATATATATATATATAATATTGTCATGTGTTTTTGGTTATCAGTCGTGTTTTGCTGTTCCCTTTCTTTTACTTTTTGCCATATCTAGTTTATTCTGCTTATGGGTTTTTGAGACGAGGCTTCCCAAGAAACAACCTCTCTACTTCTATGAGGTAGTGGTAAGGTTTGCGTACATTCTACCCTCCCCAAACCCCACTTGTGGGATTCCACTGAGTATGTTGGTGGTGGTGGTGGGGTGTGTGTGTGTGTGTGTATATATATATAGCACATGCATATATAACTGAAGTTGGACTAATTTAGAGACAACTTGAAACAAAATCACATTATATAAATAGAAGAAAAGATAAAATAGAGTCCAGCCAACATTCCTAATTGTTATAATGCAACTCAAAAAGTATTTATTACTCACTATAAAAATGAAGAAGAGAATATATCTGAACTAGTTTAAAAGATACTTTGTCAATCATCAGCCTCCATCAAATCCCAATCAGTATCATCAAAGTCATCCTCTTCTTCAGATTCTTCCACGGTTACATCTTATGAATATTGTGACAAGGAAGGCACATCAATAATATCAATCGGGAGATCGTCTCTTGACCATCTAATATCTTCATCAAGTAATCTTTCTGATGGACAACATCTTCATTAGTCTCCCTCCAAAATGTTTCTTCAATATTAAGACAATTCTCTTTCTCCAAATCATACAAATCTACTAGGATTTTATTTCTTGCATAATAAACATTTTTCTCAATTGGGTCTTCCACATAGAAAACTTGATGTACTTGAGATGCTAGCACAAAAGGATCATTCGTGCTGCATTTTTTGTTGAAGTATACCCGATCAAGCGATATTCATTAACTTCATTATGAAACCAATCACATTTGAAAAGCACAACACTAAAAAATTCCAATAATCAATCTCAATATGATATCCTGAATAATACCATAATAGATAACCATTTCATCGATGGGATTTTGGTCCCTAGCACTAGAAAAACTATCTGTTGTTGCTGATAAAGTCACTTCACTATTTTAAGTCTTGCAAGGGCATCGTGTGTCTTTGTATGGAATTCATATCCATTAATGAAATATCCAGTATATTGTTTTGCCACAAAATTAGGCCCTTTAGCTAGCCATCTTACGTGATTGGACACTTCAAGGTTTGTAGTTGTGTTCCTAAACCAATCGCAAAATTCTCTACTATGGATTTGTGCTTTTACCCATGCATTTCCCCTAGTACGATTACCAACTAAGGTCTTATGTTCCCTGCAAGCATGAATTGAGTTTAATCAATATATATTTAGTAATGAAATTCAAAACACATTATCATAACATATAAATGAAGTTTTCAAATGGCCATCTTATCTTAGGCTATTAATGTCTCTAATTGTTCATCTCCGGTATTGAACAAAACATATCGATGTGCTTCAGACCACTCAATGTGCTCCATATGAAAAGTCTTGCCTTTTCTTTTATTCTCACATCCAATTGGATGACCTGTCTTAGGAAATAAAGGCGAAATCTCATCTTTCTCTGTTTGAATGTCCTCATCACCCTCAGTTTGGTACCTATTAAATCTTTTCTTTACCCCATCGGGTAGGAATCTTGAACAAAAGTTCAAACACTGTAAAGATTTAGAACCCTCTACTATGCATCCTTCAGGATTATTTCGATTACGAACAAGCCCCTTTAAGTCATACATATTTAATACAAATGTGTCAGGCCTCCAAGCTTGATTTCATCTACTAAATGAATAGACAAATGTACCATTATATCAAAAAAGGATGGAGGGAAAATCTTCTCAAGCTCACACTGTATTTCTATGATTTTGAGCCTTCAGCTTATCAAGATCGCTTCTTCTTATACCTTACTACATATAGCTATACAAAAATTGCCCCCACCTAATCAAGACAAAAGATACATTCTTAGGTAACACTTTCCTGACTGCAATCTGGAGCAAGTAATGCATTACGAAATGAGCATATGGCTTTTGTATCCTGATACTTTCATCTTTTCAATATACACATGATTTGATATATTAGAGGCACACCCTTTTGGTTGCTTGGAATCTTTTAAAACAATGCAAAATAATCTTTTCTCCTCTGGTTTCATGAAGAAACAAGCTTTAGCAAAATGAATGTTTCCAGTGTAACACTCTTTCACTGGTTGAAGCTCTTTTCGTATCGCCATCTCCTGCAAGTCATAGCGTGAACTTATATGATCTTTGGACTTTCGAAGCATATCCAATAAAGTCCCAAGCAACCTATCACAAATATTCTTCACTATGTGCATCATATCAAGATTATGCCTCAATTTGTCTGTTGCCCAATATGGCAACATAAAAAATATGATTTTTTTTCCATGGGCCATCATTCTTTCTTTTTCTTTTCTTTTGACTGTTTCCAAAAATATTATTGAATTCACAAAGTTCTTCAAGCACTTGTACACCTGATAAGGAAATAGATGCAGCTCTATGCTCCTCTTTACCATTAAATGATTTTTTATCTCTTCTACGTGGATGCTCAGGAGGAAAAAATGCACGATGACCCAAGTAACACATCTACAACTATGCTTGAGATATTGGGAACAAGTATTATGATTACAAGTGGGGCATGCCCATCTCCCATCCGAAAAGCATTGATAGTGCTGAAAAATCACTAATTGTCCATAATAAAGCTCCATGCATAACAAATGTTTGATTAGTTACAACATCATATGTTTTCGCTCCTACTTCCCATAATTCCTTCAACTCTGCTATCAGAGGTTGTAAGTTTACATCAATATCATTTTCAGGAGATGATGGGCCTGGAATAATCATTGACAATATTATATTCTCAAGCTTCATGCAACTCCACGGCAATAAGTTATAATTCATTTACATAACATGCCATGTGCTATGGAAAATACTCATAGTTTGAAATGGATTGAATCCATCAATTGAAAGACCTAATCTAACATTAAGAGAATCATTAGCAAAGTCAAGGTGAAAGGAATCAAAATCTTTCCAAGCTTCTCCATCAGCAGAATGTCTTAAGTTTCCATCTTTGGGTCGCTCAATATAATGCCATCTCATAGGTATAGATGTTTCAGAACACATGAATATCCTCTGAAGCCTAGGCTTTCAAGTAAATTACCTTAAAACATTTACCTAGATTTTAGTGATCTTATTAGTTAACTAATTTTGAACATTCTTCCATCTAGAGGATCCACACACAGAGCAATTATCTAACGTTGCATTGTCCTTCAAAAATAACATGCAATCGTTACGGCATGCATGGATTTTCTCATAATGAAGACTCAAATCTTTTATCACCTATTTTGCCTTGTAAAAAGACTCTAGAATTTGAGCAAATGGAAATGCCTCTTTTATCAAGTCTAACAAGTCTGTAGAGGTCACATTGCTCAACTTGTGAATGCATTTAAACAAAGTATAACTGGATGGTAAAACACAACTTAGAGAAATTTTTGCACCCTGAATACAATTCGTCTTTCCCATCCTCCAATAATTTAAAAAATCTTTTCACATCATCAAATGGTCCTTCTCTCATTCCTTCATGCCTTAGGTTATCTTCGACATTTTAGAAAGTATCATGAAGTAGTTGATCAAAATCATCATGCATGTTCGAATTTTCATTATCAGTGGTTGGATGTGGAGTGTTTCTTGAGATAAACCCTTCTCCATGGAAAACCCATTTGGTGTATCCACGAACAAATCCATGACAAATCAAGTGATCCTCCACCACATTTCAACGATGCTAATTACGATTAAAGCAGGCATAGTATTTCATTTCCTTGGGAAGCTCATTCAAATGCCTTATCAAGAAAATTATTAACTCCCTGAATATATTCATTGGTGGATCTTCATAGATCCATCCAGTTTTTATCTCCAATATCCATTGAATATCCTACAAGCATGAGCAAAACATTAAATCCAATAAATTAATGAATACAGGCAATATCAAGGGAACTTAACCTTTTCAAATTTTAGATTATCTTGAATTATTATTTAAATCATAAACCTCTACATTAACTGAATACCAAAAATGGTAGTGCTAACAGTAGATCACAACAAATATTGAAAAAGTTAAGTATTATAAAAGCCACTAAAATTCTAGAGCGGCTCAACCTTAAAGCCACTAAAAATAGTGACTTTAGGCCCTAAATTCTCAAAATTACAAATCCTCGAAAGAACCAAAAAGCTTAATTCTATAGTCAGAATAACTTTAAACCAGGATATTTACAAATAATTTTTGAATTCAACTAGGCAGCCCGAAAGAGACCAGGTTGAAATTGCAATCATGTGAACATTTAAATGCTGACATGTTTGACACACTGTTTTCCATTATTTTAGCCACAACTCCAGGTTTCAGATATCTATTCCCTTGAATTTGCATTTAGACCCACACTATGTTGGACAAATAGCTTATGGAGAAACTGAAATGCTTTTGTTGGTAACAGAATGGAAGATTAAAGCATTTCAGACTTGTGCATTTTTGAAATATCATATGCATGTAGAAAAAAACAAAACAAATTCAAGAAATTACGGAAACGACAATAAATCATATGGAAAAAAGTATCTGCAAGAATATAAAGTGTGGGAGCGGGGTGAAAAATATGATAACTGGTATGAACTTATGTGATGTGAAACAAACCTGAACCACTGAGACCAGTTATACATATAACACAACCCCTTTGCTGAAGCAACTCCTGTCTGTCACTTTTCTATACAAAATATTTGTACCAAATAATGGTTGTTGCATTCCCATTTGCAGAAATTAGGGGCATAGTTTTACCTAGTTAGATCATTCACCACATCAGTAACTTTAACTGTTCTTACACTCGAATTACACTTAACACTTCCACAAAAAATAATACTCCCAAGTTAAAATAAGAGAGTACCCAACCATCCAGATAAAATCAGAGGTAAATTAAGAACTTCTAATACTTCCACAGGATGCAACAAAAAATAGCAATATAAGCCAGGAATCAGAATTTCATAATGTTTCCATACAAAAGAGAGATTCAAGATTCAAACCGGCTAGCACGATTGCTAATTACACCAAGTTTCACCAGCTACTTTTTCATGATAATGGATTCAAAGTTCAGATCATCGTTAAATATAAATTGTTAAAATTTCTTAATGTAATGAAGTTTTGAGTCAAAACAGTAACAACCCACATATTCCATAATAGATTAGCAGTTACAGAGATAATGTGCCTGAAGAAAATGGACGAAAATAACAGCCACACATATATGCCATCCAAAGACGCCAAATCACATAGAAAAGTAAAAAATTCAATTAAACAAAGAAACACAATTGAAATCAACAAAATTTAGACCAAGCAAGCAATGATAGAAACGATAAACCCAAAAGATGGAGATAAACAAGAGACAAACCAAATAAATCTGATGATGGCATTGTAAAATGCTAATTAAGCAATACCATAATGTGCAACAACGCTTTGAAGGACCAAAACACATAATTTGTGAGCCTGTGATTAAAGATTGGATTACAAGAAGAAGAAATAGAAGAAAACAACAAATATATATAACAATAACCTCCTCGATCTAGTAACTGAGGAAAGATTTTACTTGTGATAGAAGAGAATTAAGAAATCACATTTTCTGGCAGCCCCAAACAAGAAAATCAGACCAAAACCAACAAAAGAAAATCTAAAAAAGCCGAATACAGATATATTAGACAAACAATGAATTTCAGTTCACTTTGATGTACCCAACTAAATAAACAAATTAAAATTTTAAGTACAAAATCAACAAAAAATCAGAATTTGACTTGTAAAATTAAAACCAATCCTCCCAAACACTTTGCATAGAGAATTATCAAATCTTTACAAAACATGAAATACAAGTTCTAAATCACAAATAGATGATACAATCGACCTAAATTAGATCCAAGAACATAGATTTCAGATAAACCAGTAAATTTTAGACAGCTCCATATATTATTCTTTAAGAATTTCCAAGAATCATTCAGTGAAACTTTTGACTTCTCAAAATAGTATATGAAGATTTTGAACTCATGGACAACAAATAGAGAGAACCTAAAAACAGTACCTTATATGCAAAAGACCATTGCAGCTTCACATTGTAGAAGACCCTGATGTCAAAGTTTACCACTGAAGTTTTACCTGAGAAATGTTGATGTTGTTTTGCCTAAGAATAGATTTCCCGATCCAAAGAGCGTTGATCTAGAGAACTTTGCCAGAGCTTGGCCAAAAGAACTTCACCTGTGCTGCTATTATTTTAAGTTGAAGAAAAGAGTTTTCTGAAAATAGGAGCAAAGTGCTGAAAATTTTTCCTAAAGCTTCACGCCTTGCAAAATTATAGTGGAGGGAAATATATATTTGGGGATAAAAATTATAAGTACAATACTTTTTCTAAAATAATCATTGTCATAGTGTTCTCTATTGCTACGGTTCTAATAGTTGTTACTATAAAAGGTCTATAGGGATGGTTGTATATGTGATGCCATTGTTTATTTTAGGAATTATTAAACTACATCAAAAGATATGTTGCAATGGTTACAACTGTTGCAATAGATAAGCTATTGTCACAGTTATATAATTGTTGCCACATAACCGTCGTAGTAGATCAAATTTCTAGTAGTGTGTCAAAAGCACAATTTGGTATGATGCCAAAGGAGGGATTAAGTCACTATTATCTCAAATAAATATCCTATCAGTCCTTAACCCAACATTACAAGTCAATAACAAGTTCTAAACGATCTCCTTAACCCTCACATGGTTGATGATAATCACATCTTATCACCCTGGTGGCGAAGTATAAACGCTTCACATGATTTGATGAGTAAAACACCCCACCTCGGTTGATGAGTACAAACCACCCACGTCAGTTATTTGTGTCCTTAGTCCCTCCAGATTGGGCATGGTCTAATGCAACACTTTATATAGAATTTATCATATACATAAGCTCATTTCATCATCATATAGTAATTCATATCATATTTCATGCTTTGGACCTTCAATTCCACAAGAAACCCTAGCCGAACATTTTATCAAACACTTAGAGGGTGTGAAATAGGGGTAAAAGACCATGCAATTTAAAGATGAAATCATGTAAGAAAATCTGTTGTAAAACCATCAATCAACACCTTGCAACAGTCCCAAGACATTCACATCAAAATCCCTCAGCAAATCAAACATTAGATCAAAGATCTAGAGCTCAAAACATGCTAAAACAACTATACTTTCATAAACTCAAATCATTGTGCAGTAAATTTCTTAATATACAAGACTCACATGTAAAATCAACTTCAAATCATGCAAATTGAGTAAAAAGGAGATTAGGGCACCATGGGAAGAAGAACCCAATGGCTAAAACCTACATACCTTAGCTTGGAGATGAACTTGGTGAAGATTGGAGATGGAGACTTGAAGCTTTAAGAAGAACTTGAAGGAGAACCTTAGCTTGGGATGAGGGTTTGGGACTTGAATTTGGGAGTGAAAATATAACTAAGTTTTTGACTGAGTTTTGGAAAATGTTTAAGATGATGTGAGGGTAAAATAAGGCTATGTATGGGTAAAATCACGATTGGGAACTCTTAGGCCCAAGACTCAAAAGCCTTGGACCGTGATAGAAATCACTGGCAACAAAATACATAGGTTTGCGTCTGGTCTGCGATGTGGACCTATCGTGGAGGTCAAATTAATACATGTCTGCGGCAGCTGCGTGTCGTGGTGGTGTCGTGGATTGTCTCTAAAAATTGAAATTTTGGAAATATCAAATTGTGATTTGATTGCTCTAAAATTGGATTTAGACCCTCTCTCCAATAATTTTGATCCCCTGAACAAGAATATGAAGTTGAATTTTCAATATCGTGCACAAACTTTGAGATAAATGGAATTTAATATTTTGGGCATTCCAAGATACATTTTCGAGCACTTTTCGGGGTCTTTTCAATATCTCCCTCTTGGGAACATTCATCTCCTAATGTAAAAGAGACGTACAAGATAAGAATGATCATAAACTAGCTAGCCCCAAATAAAGTACAATATTACATTTAAAACACCATTTTCAAAATCTCAATGTAAGTGTAAAATCGTCATAAACTTGTCAACTTAAACATGAATGCATATGCATGACATAGGAGCTCAAATATAAGACTTGAAATCACATAGGGGACTTAGAATTAGTGCCTTAGGCTTGCGTGGAGTGGAAAAAATAAGGATTCCATTTTTGTATGTCCGTTTCAGCCTCCCAAATAGCACTTTCGATTTGTTGGTTCCTCCAAAGGACCTTAACGGATACCACCTCCTTGTTCCTCAATCTCATCACTTGTCTATCTAGGATCTTAACGAGAACCTCCTCATAGGTCAAGTTATCCTAAAAAAAACCACAACATCAAGAGGCACAATAGCATTAGGGTCACCAACACATTTTCTCTACATTGAGACATGGAACACTAGATGAACCAAATTCATTTCACTAGGC
Source organism: Solanum sejunctum (assembly GCA_025642045.1). Lineage (NCBI taxonomy): Eukaryota > Viridiplantae > Streptophyta > Magnoliopsida > Solanales > Solanaceae > Solanum > Solanum sejunctum. The sequence continues at coordinate 49,465 of JAOTQJ010149957.1, forward strand.
AACTTCATCTCATAAGCTACCTTGCCAATCCTCTTTAAGACCTCCTAAGGACCAATATATCTTGGACTCAACTTTCTTTTTTTACCAAAATGGACCATACCCTTGATTGGAGAAAGTTTCAAATAAACCCAATCACCCACTTTGAATTCAAGGTCTCTTCTTCTCACATCGGCATAAGATTTTTGATGACTGTGGGTTGTTCTCAACCTTTCCCTGATCATCTTAACCTTCTCAAGAGCCTCTATAACCAGATCTGCTCCCAATAAAGCCACCTCCCCAACCTTAAACCAACCAACTGATGATCTATAATGTCTCTCATAAAGAGCCTTAAAAGGAGCTATATTGATACTAGAGTGATAGCTATTGTTGTAGGCAAACTCAATCAAACAAAGATGGTCATTACTACCCCTCAACTCCAATACACAAGCCCTTAGCATGTCCTCAAGGGTTTGAATGGTTCTTTTGGCTTGGCCATCTGTTTGAGGGTGGAAGGTCGTACTAAGATGGACTTTTGTACCAAGACCCTTTTAAAAAGACCTCTAAACGTTTGAAGTGAATTGTGCACCACGATCCAATATGACAGATAAAGGAATTCCATATAACCTCACTAACTCATGGATGTACAACCTCGCATACTCTTTAGCCCCATATGTGGTTTTAACCTATAGAAAGTGAGCTGATTTCATCATTCTATCAACCACCACCCAAATGGAATCAAAGCCCTCCCTAGTCTTGGGCAACCTAACCACAAAATCCATATTATTCACCTCCGACTTCGAAGTAGGATATTTGTATGTCTTGAGTTAGGTCACCTGGCCTTTGATATTCGACTTTGACTTATTGACAATTATGGGAACCAGAAATAAATTTGGCAATGTCACTCTTCATGCCTCCCTACCATTACACATCCCTCAAGTCTCTATACATTATGGTGGAATCGGGGTAGATAGAATAAGAAGAATTATGGGCCTCATCAAGAATTTTCTCCCTCAAATCATCGACACAACGTGCACACAACTTACCTTGGTATATAAGGGCACCATCTCCCCTTTGGGAGAAAACCTCTACTTTGCCCTCTTTCACCAAGGCCTTCAATTCAAGCAAGAAAGAGTCAAGATCTTGTTTTTCTATCACCTCATCAACCAAAGAAGATTTGGAACCATAAACAACAATAACACTATTACCCACTTCTTCCAACCTAACCCCCAATCTAGACAATCTATGCACCTCTCTAGCCATTTCCCTATCACTACCATCAATATAGGCTAGGCTACCCATGGACGCCCGACTCAAAGCATCCACTACCATATTTGCCTTATCCAAATGATAATGCACACTCACGTCATAATCTTTGAGAAGTTCTAGCCAACTTCTTTGTCTAAAGTTAAGATCTTTTTGAGTGAAGATATATTGAAGGCTTTTATGATCGGTGAAGACATCAACATGTACCCTATGCAAGTAATGACGCTAATCTTTAATGCAAACATAATGACAACCAACTCTAGATCATGGGTAGGGTAGTTCTTTTTGTGTACCTTGAGTTATCTAGAAGCATAAGCTATGACCTTATCATTTTGCATTAGCACACAACCTAAACCAACTCTAGATGCATCACAATACACAACAAAATCCTCAAGCTCATCTGGTAGTGACAATATAAGAGCGAACATAAGTCTATCTTTCAATGTTTGGAAGCTTCTCTCACATTCATCAGTCGACACAAACTTAGCCTTCTTTTGAGTCTATTTGGTTACAAGGAAAGCAATGGAGGAGAAACCATTCACAAATATTCTATAGTAACTCGCAAGGCCCAAGAAGCTCCTAATATCCAACGGGGTCAATGGTCTAGGCCAATTCCTAATTACATCAGTTTTCTTATTTTATCCACTTTTATACCATCCCCAAATACCACATGACCCAAAAATGCAACTTCCTTCAATCAAAATTCACACTTATCATATTTGGCATACAATTTCTCCTCCCTCAACCTTTGCAAAACAACCCTCAAATGACTTATATGCTCCTCTCTACTATGTGAATAAATCGATATATCATCAATGAAGACCACACCAAAGGAATCAAGGTAGGGTTTGAAGACCCTATTCATTAGGTCCATCAAGATGGTAGGTGTATTAGTCAACTCAAAAGACATCACAACAAACTCATAATACCCATATCTAGTTCGGAAGGCTATCTTAGGAATATCACACTCCTTTACCCTCACTTGATGATACTCGGACTGAAGATCAATCTTAGAGAAGAAGCTGCCCCTTGTAATTGATCAAATATGTCATCAATCCTTGAAAGAGGATATCTATTCTTTATAGTGACCCTATTGAGTTGCCAATAGTCAATGCACATCCTAAGTGACCCATCTTTCTTTTTCACAAATAACACCAGAGCCCCCCCAGGTGATTTACTAGGTTTAATAAATCCCTTTTTCAACAAATCTTTCAATTGCTCTTTTATTTCCTTCAACTCTACCAGGGCCATACGGTAAGGGAGAATAGAGATAGGTTGAGTGTCGGGGAGGAGATCTATGCCAAAATCTATCTCCCTTTTGGGAGGGACACCATGAAGGTCATTTGGGAAGACGTCAAAAAAGTCCTTTACAATGGGGACAGACTCAATGGAAGGGACTTTAGACTCTACATCTTTAACCCTCATAAGATGATACAAACATCCCCTAGAAATTAACTTATGGGCTTTAATGCATGAAATGAATATACCCTCTACCACCACATCTTGACTTTCCCATTCAAGGATACATTCATTAGTAAATTAAAACTTTATCCTATGGGTCCTATAATCAATAAAAGTATAGTAGGCATGCAACCAATCCATCGTAAGTATGACATCACAATCTACCATGTCTAATTCAACAAGATCACAAGGTAACAACTTATGCAAAATGCCAATAGGACAACTCCTATAAACTTTCCTAGCAACAATAGAAGCACCAATAGGAATAGACACTTCATATGACTAATGCAACAACTCAGGGATAACATGGAACTTTTTAGCAATAAAAGGGGTAGCAAAGGAAAGAGTGGCACCTGGATCAAACAAAGCATACACATCAAAGTCAAAGATTTTCAACATACCGCTAACAACATCAGGGACCTCACCAACCCCTTACCTCCCATGTAGAGCATAAAATTGATTGTTCCTTGGGGCACCACTTTGAGGACCACCTCTACCCAATGGGACTGCATTAGCACTCCGAACTTTGCAATGGTTCCTTGGACATTCTACCTTCTTATGCCCAAGTTCCCCACAACTAAAGCATGCATTAGAATCTTTCAAACATGGGCCTCTATGATTCCTTCCACATCTAGGACACCCATCAATAAAAGCCATACCGCCAACACCTTAAGGCCGAGGGAAGTCATTGGCAAACCCCCTATTAGTAGCATGAGGAGGCCCTTGGCCTTGATGAAATCTAGCACCCTTTTGGAACTTACCCTCAAACCGTGCCCTCTTGGCCTCATGCCCCCTTATCTTCCTTATCTTTTCCTCCTCCATTTGCTTGGTATATGTCATCAACCAAGATAAGTGCATATCACTAATTAGTATGGCGAACTAATATTCTTCACTTACCGAGTCAGAGACCACCATCACGAGCTTATTCATCCTAGATCTAGAACAAAACAATAAATAAGGATCATACTTTGAAAGTTGATTAAACTTGAGGGCATACTCCCTCATGCTCATAGACCTTGTTTCAAGTTCATAAACTCCACCAATCTAGCTTCCCTAAGTTCAAGAGGGAAAAACTGGTTAAGGAAAGCCAATGAACTCTTCCCAAAGCACCACATTACCAACCCCCTTCTCACCCTTTCATTGATCATACCATATTTGAGTTACCCTTTTGAGTTAGCACGTCGCTAACTCCGCCTTTTCATTCGGCTCGATACCCATGATATTCAAGATTTTGTAGACCTTATCAATGAACTCTTATGGATCTTCATCCACCTTTGACCCATAGAAAATTGGAGGATTCATTTTCATGAAGTCTCCTACCTTAGTTCCTGGGGTAGTAGCATGAGGTGCTTGGGCCCCTTGATTAACTTGGTTGGCCACCACTTGGGCAAGCGTAGTGAGAGCATTCTGGAGCTCACTATTGTTAGGTTTCTCCTTGGGAGTTTAAGCCCTACGTCCTCGAGTGTTTGGCATGACCTAGCATAGCAAAGAACAATCATTAGGGGAAAAACTTACCACACTCTACAGCACGACTTAGAATATGAAGAAGGGAAACATTTCCTATAATGTCTCATCGCCTCCTACTCATAGTCATAGAACGCTTCACGACTATGAATATGACTCTAATCGATGCGGTGGGTTGGATTTCGAGGATCTATCAACCTAGCTCTCTGATACAAAGTTTATCATGACCTAGCCCTAGGGCCTAGATATGACATGGCGCAAGGGAAAACCCGAAGGGACCACAAGCAAGCCTCATAAAGTATCATTACACATCCTTGGTCGCAAAAGCAATAAATCAAGCATTAAAGATAAAAGAATGGGGAAACCAGGGCTAAGGGAAAAGCTTGCACAAAATAATAAACAAGAGACAAGAGACAAGAGACAAGAGACAACGTCAAATCATGGACATCAAGAACAATAGAGTCAAGGCTCTTAACATAGATACATATCATGTCCAACAGACACCTCTAAATATATAGATAAGAGTGGGGGCTAAGACAAAGTAACCGAGCTCAGCCTCATACTTAAATAGACAATAAGGAAGAATATCTTAATATATAATAGAAGCAATATAGAATAAGGTCCCCGAAATGGATGACTCACCAAATAGCTTGAGTAGTGTCAAACCAGCCACGTGGAGGAGGAGGATAATCAACTTGGGCACTGGTTCCTATATGGTGACATACTCTATAGTACATTTTGAATATACTAAGTATGCAGGATGCAATGCAACAATAGATAGGCACCATGATCGAAATGCATAATGTTAAGCAATAGGCATAATATAACAATATGGCATGTATGATCAATGCTTAAGTAAATCATGCTTAAGTAACTTATGATCATATAGGATATCATATGTATAGAATAAACCAAACTAGATTTCCAAAGTATAAACCTCTTGATTGGTTGATGGTGATCTCACACCATCATCTAGTAGTATGGTACAAACCCCTTACATGGTTGATAATAATCAGACCTTATCACCTTTGTGGCGAAGTAAAAAACCCTTACATGGTTTGATAAGTAAAAAGCCCCACCTCAATTGATGAGGATAAACCCCCACCTCGGTTGATGAGTACAAACCCCTACCTCGGTTATCCGAGTCCTTAGTCCCCCTCGGATTGTCCATGGTCTAATGCAACACTTTATATAGAATTTATCATATACATAAGCTCATTTCATCATCATATAGTCATTCATGTCATATCTCATACTTTGGACATTCAATTCCACAAGAAATCCTAGTCGTACATTTTATCAAATATTTAGGGGGTTTGAAATGGGGGTAAAAGACCATGCAATTTGGAGATGCAATCATGCAAGAAAATTTGTTGTAAAATCAACAATAAACACCTTACAACACTCCCAAGAGATTCACATCAAAACATCTCATCAAATCAAACATTAGATCAAAGATCTAGAGCTCAAAACATGCTAAAACAACCATACTTTCATGAACTCAAATCATTGTGCAGTAATTTCTTAATATACAAGACCCACGTGTAAAATCAACTTCAAATCATGCAAATTGAGTACAAAGGAGATTAGGGCACAATAGGTGAAAGAACCCAATGGCTAAAACCTACATACCTTATCTTGGAGATGAACTTGGTGAAGATTGGAGATAGAGACTTGAAGCTTCAAGAAGAACCTTGAAGGAGAACCTTAGCTTGGGATAAGGGTTTGGGACTTGAATTTGAGAGTGAAAATGTGACTAAGTGTTTGAGTGAGTTTTGGAAAATGTTTAGGATGATATAAGGCTGAAATAAGGCTAAGTATTGGTAAATACACGATTGGAAATACTTAGACCCAAGACGCAAAAACCATGGTTCGAGATAGAAATCACTTGCAACAAAATACACAGGTCCGCATCTAGTCCGTGACGTGGACCTATCGCAGAGGTCAAATTAACACGTGTCTGCTACAGCTATGCATCATGGTGTTGTCATGGATCGTCTCTAAAAATTGAAATTTTGTAAATATGAAATTGTGATTCAATTAATCAAAAAATTAGGGTTAGACCCTTCTCCCCCTAAGTTTGACCCCCTAAACAAGAATATAAACTCAGATTTTTGATATCACGCACAGATTTTAAGATATATATAATTTGAAATTTTGGACATTTTGAGGCAGGTCTTCAGACACTTTTTGGGGTCGTTTCATGCAGGTATCATTCTGATCAAGATTTGACTATTTGGTTTACATTTTTTATTTTATAAAAAATAAAAAAATGAGAAAAAATCAAGAGAATAGAAAGGATCATTTGGGTTTGATCATGTACCTAATGGGATTTTCATTTCTTTTTACAATGAAAACTAGAGTGAATTGTCACGACCCGGACCTAGGGCCTAGAAATGTCATAATGAATTGGGAACTTGAAGGGACCCCAAATAAGCTTCTGAGCATATCATTACACATCCTTGGTTGCGAAAATAATTGTACAACAACAATAGATAGAAAAAGGGGAAATACGGGGCTAGGGTACATCTTTGATACCATAGAAACATAACAAGACAATAGTATAGAGTTAACATATCATAAGGTTCCAAAAATACCTCTAGTACATAGATAGGAGCAGGGGCGAAGTTAATCTCTAGGCTCACCCTCACAATCACAAGTTTCCAATATAAGAAGAGTCAATACATAGCATAAATCAAGAGAAGTATATCCTCAAAGTTGAGGACTCACAAACTTGCTTTGAGAGAAATCGTATTAGCCACATGGATGATGATGATGATCAAGTAGGGCTTTATTTCCTACACGGTAACAACATGTAGTCATAGAATATGTGTTAGTACATTTGAATGTACTAAGTATGTAGGATGCAATGCAACAAGAGATAGACAACTTAGGTAAAATGCATAATCATAAGCAATGGATACCATAATAATAATATAACATATATGAATGATGTTTGAAGTAAAATATGCTTATATAAAATATTTTACATGTGTAGGAAGAAACCATTAATTGGTTAATGGGTTTACCACCTCCAATCCAAGGTTATAGAGGTATCAACCTCTCAATTTGGTTGATAGATGTATCACCCCCATCTAAGGTGATTGAGGTATCCACCCTTTAATTTGGTTGATGGATGTACCACCCGTATCTAAGGTGATTGAGGTATCAACCCCTGAATTTGATTGATAGTTGTCTCACCCTACCATCCATGGTGATTTAAGTATCAACCCCTCAATTGGTTGATGGTTGTCTCACCCTACCATCCATGGTGATGGAGACATCACCTCTTCAACTAGTCATAGTCAACATTTATCAAGTTGATTTACTCATTTTTTGTAGAACTCGTTTGTGCAGAAAATGCAAATTCCAGTGGGGTTTTTGCGTCGCTTCCGTGATGCGCCCCTATTGTTTTTGGTGCCTGCTTTAATTTGTTCGGTCCAAGACTTGTAAGTCTTGGGCCTAATGGTCCCACATTTGAAAATACATATACTTAGCCTTGTTTCACCCTCATATCATCCTTAATATTCCCCAATATTCTCTTAAACACATAGACTCATATTTCACCCAAAATTCAAGTCCCAAAACTCAAGACTAATCTTAAGGATTTCTTCAAGGATTTCATTCAAGCTTCAAGTCTCGATCTTCAATCTCTTTTAAGGATTCTCCAAAGCTAAAGTATGTGGTGTTGAACCATTGGATCCTTTCACCCATGGTGCCTAAGCCTCCTTTTTACTAATATTGCATGATTTAAAGTTGATTTTACATGTGGGTTTTGTATGTTGAGAAATTTAATTCACAATGATTTTAGTTCATGAAAATATGGTTGTTTTAGCTTGTTTTGAGCTCTAAATCTTGGATATAATATTGGAATTGATAAGGAGTTTTAATGTGAATGTCTTGGGGATGTTGCAAGATATTGATTGATTATTTTATAATAGATTTTTTGCATGATTTTATCTCTAAATTGCATAGTCTTTCACCCCCATTACACCCCCAAGGTGTTTGAAAAAATGTTCGGCTATGTTTACTTGAAAAATTAAAGGTACAAAGCATGAGATATGATATAATTGATATTATGATGATGAAATGAGATTATGTATATGATCTATATGTTATACATAGTGTGTTGCATTAGACCATGCCTGGTCCAGAGGGTGGTAGTGTCATTTAAATTCATTTTTACATTGCACTATCGGAAGCGGTAGTGTCTTTTGTATTCATTTTTACATTGTACTATCAGAGGTGGTAGTGTTAATTGAATTCATTTTACATTGCACTATCATAGGCAGTAGTGTCATTTATATTCATTGTTATATTGCACTATCAGAGGTGGTAGTATTATTCACATTCATTTTTATAGTGCACTATCACAGGTGCTAGTTTTATTTGCATTCATTTTTACATTGTACTATCAGAGGTGATAGTATCATTACCACATTCATTCATATTTCATTCATTATCAGGCCATTCACCTCATTGTAGTTGTTCTATTATCATGCCATCCACCATATTATAGTTGGATCATGATTGAGCCATCCACCTTATTACATTTAGATAATTATCGAGTCATTACTTCATTATAGTCAAATCATTATCGAGCTATCCACCTCATTACCATTGGACTATCATGATATTTATATTATTTCCAAGAGGTTCATATATTTATTTTACATATTCATTCATATTTCATTGCCAAGATAGCCATTCATTCTGCATATTTCATTCATCTTGCATTGTTGAGAGGGCCATTCATTCATTTGCATTGCCGAGAGGGCTATTCATTTATTTTGCATATTCATTCATATTGGATTGCTGATAGGGCCATTCATTTTTCATATTTTATTCATCTTGCATTACTGCGAGAGCCATTCATTTATTTGCATAGCCGAGAGGGTCATTCATTTATCTTGCATTGCCGAGAGGGTCATTTATTCATTTGCATTCTCAAGAGGGTCATTCATTCATATTTCATTCATATTGCATTGCCAAGAGGGTCATTCAATCATATTTCACTCATTTACATTGCCGAGAGGCCATTCATTCATATTGCATTGTCGAGAGGGACATTCATTCCTGTGCATTATCGAGAGGGCGATTCATTCATATTACATTTTCGAAAGGGCTATTCAATCATTTTTGTTGCCGAGAGGGCTATTCATGCATATTGCATTGTTGAAGGGCCATTCATTCATTCATATTTTATTCATTTTATATTGTCGAGAGGGCCATTCATTTATTTACATTGCCGAAAGGGCTGTTCATTCATTACATTATTGAGAGGGCTATTTATTAGTTCATTTTGCATATTCATTCATTTTACATTGCCAAGATGGGCATACATTCATATTGCGTTCAAGAAATCATCTTCCTTTGTCATATCAATGGACATGTATTCTTATCCTATCGAAGGATCTTATTTGTCTTTTTAAAGAACTCACATCATGTTTTAGAACTCAGAGAAGGTTGTCAGTATGCATTGAAAGAAGATGACAATAGTATTGAAAGTGATGCCACTCTTTTTAAAAAATTTTTTGTCTCTACTAATAAAGTTTTGTGTTAATTTTTTTTTTGATAACACCCATGAGGATGCATTCTCAATTAAACCACAAGCACGAACCACGTCAACCAAGATGCAAAAATATGGAATGTTTTGAAATTGAGGAGAAACTTCCACCATAATTAATGCACTCTCTCTTATTAAGGTCATGTGTATGGCCAAAATTGAGTTTGTCAATTTTCTTTATTCATGATCTCTTGTATCAATCATATCCAAAGAAAGAAACAACTGTTGATAACCAATTTTGGCCTAACACTTTGAAAATTTTATACTTTTTATGTTGATATTTTAAAATAGTTTAATATACTTTTTTAGCTATTTTAGATTATTTTTTAATAATCGATTTTATTTTTAAGATGTTAGAATTTTAGTTAGTTTAATTTTAAATTTTAACGCAATGTAATAATTCTTTTTTTCTTGTTCACATATAATTATACACGTGTGAATAATTAGCCTATAATTTAGGCCTATATTTCTCTTGCCCATTAGGTTTTGAGATGAAATGTGTATATTATAATAGGGAGTAGACATTTTAATCTTAGAAAAAAAATTTAAAAATATATCAACTCTTTTTACATCTTTTCAGTAGCCGCCACCAACCAGGATCCGACCACTTCACCGATATACCCCATTTTGCCTCTCAATCTTGTTACTGTTCATCTTTTTCGGCGAGCTCACAATGCCAGAGATGCCCAAAATCAGTCCACAAACAACCGTTTTCCTCAACACAAATACCATCATTTTCATCCACCCATCGCCGCCCCAAACCACTTCAATAATAGCCCTCAAAATCACCCTGAACAACAACACTAAAGCAACCCAAAATCCCACCTAAAAACACACTTCTCACTTACAACAAATCAGCTTCAAAACCAACACAAAACGCAGCTGCAAAACTGCCACCTTAAACCACCACCCAAACCCCGTTGGACACATCAGCAAATCACCTCTGAAACCCCCCCAAAAAATGTCAATCCAAACCCCACCCAAAAACACACTAAATCAACTACAAAAATAGCCAAAACAGTGGCCAAAACCCCAATCAGAAAATTACCTCCACCATCACACCACCACGACGCTAGAGAACAAGAAACACCACCTCGAAGCAACGGACCTGAGCTCCAGTTGTGGCTAGGAAATTTGAAACTCCGACAATCTTCCTTAGAAATGGTAACCTCTACTTGCTCTGGATTTTTGAGTATTATATGTTCATTTTGATATTATTAGTCTTTGTTTAGTTTAGGAGTTGCATATTGCACTTAGGTTGTTGTGATACTTGTTTGTTTATTTATTTATTTTTTTTTAGCATGCTTAAATAAATTTTTGGCATTATATTCATTCGATAGCTTTGTTATTCGTGTATGGGTTGATATTAATTTTTATAATTCCTTTACTTTACCTTATTATTCTGTTCCATCTCTATGATTGCTTTACGTACTCTTAATTGTTGATTTTGTTTTCTGTCAATCTTCATTTTGTTCTTGTTCTTTGTTGTTATGGTTGAAATTATTTAATTTTGTATTTTTTTATTTTTTTCCAATCAACTTATTGATTATTTACTTCCTTTAAATTTTTTTACGGTTTACTATTCTTCACCAAACATTACTATGATTCTATTTACTTGAGTAATTTTTTATTCAAATTGTTAAATTGGTTCATGAAAAATCTATCCACCGGATTTTGAGGCCTCCCAATTCAAAAAGCCGGAAAAAGTTAGTTTAATTTTATATATATTACATGTTATAATTCAAGACAATTTTAGTTTAAGTCTCTTACATATTATATGTTAAACATGACCAATGACGAATCTATCCGTCCAATTTGGAGAATTCTCCATCCAAAAAGATGGAAAAATGTTAGTTAATATTCATAATTTTTGAATGTTAAAATTCAAGTTTTCTAGTTTAAGTTTATTATTTGCTAAACCTGACCAATGACGAATCTATCTGTTGGATTTTGAGCCTCCCCATTAAAAAGATGAAATAATTTTAATTTATTAATTATTGTATATATTATTTCTATGTGTTTATTTCATGATTATCATACTTTTGTTATATTGTGTATCTCCTCCTCAATTTGAAAGAATGAGTTAAACCGAGACCCAGATTCTGAAGGGTGCTAATACCTTCCCTTCGGAATAACTTGAATCCTTACCTAGAATTTTTGGTTTGCAGACTATTTTGTAAATAATTATTTTATTTTCTAATTATCCTTAAAATTAGATGGCAATTCCAAAAATTAAATTACTTTTCTAAACAATATTCTTTGCAATTCTTTTATTATTCTTTTTATGAGTTGCCACAATGTTGCGCCTTCAGGATGTCAACCCTAAGGACCCTAAGTTCATGACAGAAGGGTAATGTATAGGGAAGTTAAGTGGAACACCGAGCATGATTAGTAATGTACGTAACTATAACCTAATATTGCCAAAATTCAAGCCTTCAGGGGTTGTAGAGGAAGACAGTCAAGTATACATTCGGCACATCGCTTGAGCTCACCAATGGCCGACCTTGACTGCCTAGTGGCAATTCAGTGCACAAATTTTCATTTATTTTGTATGGAATATATAGTACTTTTGTCAAGGACATTGTACATAGAATTCCATATATAGTTTTATGGATAGATAGAAAAAAGAGAATAAAGTGCATAGAAGCTTATGGCCCAAGTAGTATAAGGGTTTGGTGATTTCAAGCTTTAGGAAGAAGGAATTGTTGAGATTAGTTGGTGTAATTTAACTTTTTAATTTCTATTCATCTTACTCGTGTACTTAACTATTCAATTTTGCATTGATTCTTTACTTTGAGCAGGAGTGGCTAAAACCCATATGTTGGGGGTGTGCAAATAAGTGGGTCTTTGATGTCTAGTTGAGTCTATAATATTTAGATTATATTATTGTTAATTTGAGTGAATTTATATCTATTGCTAAGTTTCATCTATTATCCTAAGATTACAAACTGTTGTTTACTTTAGATCTCTGATTATTACTTGAGTTATAGTTTTAATAAGAATGCTAGTTCTTATTGTTCATATATTATGATATGAATATACCACATCAATTCCTTATGTATGGATGATAAGATTCCATTGATACATAGCCAATCCCAATAGAATTATTAGAGGGTCCCATTGGCGTGCATCCAGTAGGAATTGAACCTACGAATTCGCCAATTATGAGTTAGGCTCTTTAACTATTCAGCCATGGATGCTTAGAAGGGATCCTCATACATGGTGAATAACCAAATTCCAACTGAAATGAAATCTTTAGGATAAATCAATGCAATTTATGAGGAATCAATGAGAGGACATCAATTCAAAGCCTGGATTTTTGAATTTAGAGAGATATTGAGAGAGATCAAGAATTCTCACCATTTCTTAGATTCATGGACCCAATTCAATTCAGTGGGATCCTTCATTCATATTTTTTCCACCAAGAATGTTTTCTAAAACACGTTGACCCCCAAATTTGGAGTATTCTACTTTCACGCAATTCACAGGGTTCAACAAGTAATCGATATTTCACGATCAAGGGTGTAATACTCTTTGTAGTAGTGGTCCTTATATATCATATTGATAATCGAAATATGGTCGAAAGAAAAAAATCTTTATTTGATAGGGCTTCTTCCTATACCTATGCATTCGATTGGACCCAGAAATGATACAATGGAGGAATCCGTTGGTCCTTCTAATATTAATAGGTTAATTGTTTAGCTCCTGTATCTTCCTAAAGGAAAAAAGATTTCTGAGAGTTGTTTCCTGAATCCGAGAGAGAGTACTTGGGTTCTCCCAATAACTAAAAAGTGTAGCATACCTGAATCCAACTGGGGTTTGCGTTGGTGGAGGAACTGTATCAAAATCTGTATGATAGATGTATTGTCTAGAAATCTTTCAGGGTTTTAGTTGAATGCCATAACCTTTGATTCATTGACTAAATTATCATGAGGTTTGCTATAATTTCTCTGTCAAGGTATGACATTGAACGTTTCACATATGAAGTCATAATAGATTCATGTGAAACACCTTCACTGTCATAGTTGAACTATTGGTTACCAACAACCTAGCTTACTCTCCCATCTTTAATTTGATTAATCAAGTATTCAAACCCGACTTGGTAGATCAATCCCCATACTCGCACATCCCTAACATCTCTCTTAGTCTGTTGTTAGTTTGCAAATTTAATATTGTTGTTAGTTGAATCTTGATTTTCTTTAGTAGCAACCCTCCCACACCCAATTAGACCCTATAAAGGCCTAATTCAATGAATTACTTCACCCACTTGAACCACCAGTTCCTGTGGGATTCAACCTCAACTCTTTTGTTGGGCTAGTACATTGATAATGATCGTCCCTCCTTTCTATTGAGTAGTAGGTTTGAACGTTATGAAAAATGGCATCATTGTAAGGGAATATTGCTAGTTCTTGGTTGAAGGCTTTTTTGAACTTAATTTTTGTAGTTAGAGATGTTTTATTACTTTTCTTGTTGTTTTTGCTATTGTTAATTAGGTGTTAAGATGGATGATGCTTGAAGCATATAAGGTGGTGACAATATGCGAGAAGTGAATGACTTCGATGACGTCGATTGGGATTAAGTAGGGAGTACGGGAGCAATCGAATTATGCCCATTGGTTAGAGGTTCTGTGTTTTATGTCACCAACACTATGTTGTAGTTTCTTCATCTAAAGGGGTTGTTCAGAGGGCAAACCCATGATGATGCTCGTGAGCATCTTCAAAATTTTGTATACATCTGTTTACCATTCAACTTCTAGGATGTCACCTAGGAAGCCATCAAATTAAAGCTCTTTCCATTCTCTATAACTTGAGAAGCTATGAGGTGGCTACCTAAGCTTCCTCGAAATTCAATTAATTCATGGGAGGAACTTTAAGATGCATTCCCTGAAAGGTTTTTCCATCCCTTGAAGATGATCAAGTTATAGAGAAGCATTGAGAGCTTTAAAAGATTTAATGGTGAGCCATTGCATGACACATGTCTACGGTTCCAGAAACTTTTGCTTTAATGTCCAAACCATGGAGTTCTGGACCACCTAATGTTGCAATACTTCTACCTAAGCATTGATATAATGGCCCAACTTATGGACCTAGTCATTACACTATAAATGAGATACTCCAAGGCACCTCACCCAAGCCACCATAAATATCTTAAGCACTCATAGGCATTAAACATACATAAATGCAGAATCTAAAATGGGAAAGGGTCTATGGACCTTTTTTAAGACAATGAAGCAACATTAAAAAACATAAATAACTAACATATTTTTTCCATAAATCATACCAACAACTACATCGATGGATGAAATCATTAGAGGATGGTTTCCATAAGAAAGAAAAAATGTAAATGTTTAGCAACATAGAATATCAAAGCCTCAAAAAGGCCACATATACATCATCTCAAAATAAAAATACAAGATACGGTGGAAAATAATATTGTCCTGAACTAAAGGCTCACCATAAATAAAAGTTCTAGTCTTGAAGGCCAAATACTAGCCATGAGCCTGTGTAGGAGTGCCTATCCCTATATGGTTAAATCATGCAGGCAAAATATATGTTATTACATTGGAATGTACTAAGTATGTGAGAAGCAATGCAAGTACAAAATTGTTATGCCATCATTCATAAGTAAAACATATAGATATACATAGGGTAGTGAATTACATAAATATTAACTTAAGCATGACATGAATATCAATCAAGATGATGAGAGTCAATGCACGAGAAATCACATGTAATAAAATCATAAACTTGCGGGAGAAGACCTTAATTGCCATATAAGACTATATGAGCTACTATATGGAATCTAACATAACATCCTACATTGGCAAAAGGAGACTACTTGCCAGGTAGAACTCCGTCAACTTTGCATGCATCTTAATAACATAAATGGTCTATCTGGATTTACTAGCCTAGCCTATAAGGGCTCCTATGGTGGCACATAGTTATAGACATTGAGATTTACCTTTAATGGGTCATCCTCAACTAATGGAATTAGTCCCAATCTCAAGTCCACTCTATGTTAAGTCATCCTACAGAATTTTTAAACCATGTACTTAGTCAATTTATGACATTTAGAATTATAAGTAGTAATCACAGGAATAACTCAAACTTAGGAACCACTAAGTGAGTATTGTCCATGCATCTTGGGGACCTTCTTAAATATCTTTAGGGCAATTGTAACATGCTTATATCTTTGACAAATCAGTACTTTAAAACTTAACTTTAATACCATAATCATCATAAATATAAATCATACAATACTTTACTTCAAAACTAGGTAGGGTAGACTTTTATATTGAAACAAACGTAAATCACATAAATCAAGAAAATATACTTCTTGGAAATATGTAAAAAGAAGCCTATGTCTCAACATTTACAAAAAAACCATCATTGGGGTCATCAATAGCTCAATACATACATATCCTTGGTAAAATATCATAAGGCATCATTAAAAGCATTAAATAATATAATGTAACATGAAATCATCATAAGCATTCATACTAACTTGAGGGACCTTAAAGAAAAGGTAAAATAATGTAAAGGGTACTTTATGGGTGGAATAATACTTATAAATTAAATTCACATACCTTAGAAGACTTGGGAAGAACAAACCTAAAGCCTTTGGAAAGAACCTTGGAACCCTATTTTTTTTTCCTTGCTTTCTAGTGAATGTTCTTGCCTATAGGAAATTTGAGAGCGGAAGAATGAGGAATTAACTAAGGTACCTAGGGCTTTAAGTCTGGTTTTGGGGACCTTTTGATATTAAAAATGACGTGGTTTAGAAATATGAATTCAAAAATTGACAAAAATACCCTTCATTAAAATAGTTGGATTGATCCTACGAAAGCCTATTTATAGTCCGTTGAATGAACCATGGACAATGTGTCCTGTCCATCCTGTTAACTTATGCAAATTCCATGAAACTAACTTGTTGAACTAAATACTATGAAATCATCTTACGGGCCATCATCTGATCTATGACTCATGATTGGACTCATAGAGTCTTTCTATATGTGACACCCTATAGTTCCATGCTCTTATGTACCCATATTTCAAGCCTCATTTGTTTATATAGGGAGTGTATTAGGATTGTGGAAGACTTCTAGTACTTAGACGAGTTCAAGACTTCTTATTAATTGAGTTTTGGGTGTTGGCTTATACAAAAGTCAACTTTAAATGAGCATAACTTTAAGCACATAGGGAATTGGATGATCGACGACATGTCAAATGAAAATGTTTTGAACGTTCTTTCCAACGCACTTGGTTTAACCTTATTACGAGTTCGGATGAAGTAGTTATGACCATTTTTGTGAGACCCTCCTATGCAGTTATACCACACAGGCAATTATATGGATAGTGTGGCTTTGTAGGAACCATATAGACTGAGTTGAGCTGGAAAGTAGCATTTTTGGTCTAAGGTTTGGGGCACGGTAAGTGGCATGGGCCATGTGGCTTGCGACTGACCATGTGGCTAGTCGTGGAGGTATGCAAGTGAAGCATAGTGGGCGTGGGAGGGAATTTTGACTAAGTGTAGTGCCACGACCATCCTTATGGGCCATGGCAAGCTTCAGGAGTTGTATGGCCCTGACATGGGGTCTCCTGGCAACATTTCTTTGTCTTACTAAGTATAGCTCCATGGGCTCTACATGGACTGTGTAGCTCCACACGTCTAGTGGAGGCCCCCGTATAGGTGACGATGATGTTAATTTTCCCAAGTGTCCCAACTCTCAAATATTTGCCTAAGTATAACTCCATAGGCACTTCACACGACCCTTGGAGAGCCACACGGGCCGTGAGGCCCTAAGTGATGTATCACTTCATAAATGTTTCCCTTTGTTTCACTAATGGCATTTTGTATAACTTAGATGTCTCGTATTTCTCAAAAAAGTCATAATTTTAAACTGTTCTAATGGCTTTTGGGGATTTCCAATGCTATCTTAACCTTCCCAGAACACTTAAACCCTACCCCAAAGGATCAAAGTCATTACTCTCAACTTAAATACACTCTCAAATTCTCTCAATAGCCTTCACCAAAACCCCAATAGGAATTCAAGGGAACTCAAGAACAAGTTTTGGATTCCAAGACCCCTTTCCAAACTTCAAGCCTTTCTCAACCCAATTCTAGAAATACAAGATCTAAGCTATGTGGGTTTCAACCATTGGCTCCTTTCACCCATGGTGTCTAACCTTTCTTTTTATGTAAGTTGCATATTTTCAAATGGATTATCTATGGGTAACTCTCATAATAAAATTTAATTATAAAATATGTTGGGGTTTCATGAAAGGTTGATTGAAAACATATGTTTACCCATTTTTAAGCCTATACTATGAGATGGCTTTTCTATGTTGACTATGCATGTTTTGAGTTATGGAACTATGATCTAGGATGAGATTTGATAGGGGTGTTCAATGTATTTCACATGAGGGTTTTACCTTGTGTCAGTGGGTTGATTTATATTTAGTTTTCTCATATGATTTCACGCTTCAATTGCATGATTTTAAAATAGCATTACACATCTGCCAAGTGTTTGATAAAATATCTTGTTAAAGATTATTGAGCTATTAATAATCTATTACATGGCTTATGAGTCTAGTGCCTTTATTATGATGAAAGGAATGCATATATTTATTGAATTCATGAAAAGTATCTATAGTGTTGCAAGTTAACCACACTTTGATGGGGGGTGCTATGCCCATCTACCATGTGGAGTGGTATATACCTTGGCCACTTTGATGGGGGGTGGGTGCTATGCCTATCTGCCATGTTGAGGGGTATGTACCTTAGCCACTTTAATGGAAGGGGGGGGGGCTTCTATGCCCATGGTTTGAAGGTAGGTTTCAAAGTCCCAATGATGGCTGATTCATCAAGGCCAAGGGTCTTTCATTGTTTCTAATAGAAGGTTTGTTAATGACAACCCAAGTGTCGAAGGTGATAGTGGTGTGATGCCTAAGGCTATGTGCCCGTGATGTGGTGGAGGCCATAATGGCCCATGTTTGAAGGACACTAATGCTTTGTACAGTTGTAGGGAAGTGGTTCATAAGGTGATGGATTGTCCTCATAATCGAAACAAGAGTAGAGATGGCAGTCCACAAGGCCAACGTCAAATGCGGTTGTAAAGAGGAGAGGGGACCAATAAGGAGGTACCCAAAGGCAAAACCAATTCTATGCCCTCTAAGGGAGGAAAGAGGAGGATGAGGTGCCCGATGTCATCATCGGTATGTTAAAAGTTTTTGATTTTGATGTGTATGCATTAATAGACCCGAGTGCCACTCTTTCTTTTGTTACTCCTTTTGTTGCCAAAAAGATTCATGTTGAACCTGAATTGTTGTCTGAGTTACATGAAGTGTCTACTCCTGTTGGTGCATCCATTGTTGCTAGAAGAGTCTATAGAAATTGTCCTGTTCTTATTTTCCATAAAATATTCCTTGTGACTTTGTTGAGTTGGATATGGTGGATTTCGATGTTATTCTAGGGATGGATTGGTTGCAGGCATATTGTATCTCTATTGATTTTAGAACCAGTAGGGTTAAATTTCAATTCCCTAATGAACCTATCCTTGAGTGGGAGAGTCATGATATGATGGCAAAGGTAGGTTCATTTCTTGCATTACTGCCCAAAAGTGGATTTCTTATGAGTGTCTCTATCATCTTGTGAGGGTTAGGGATGTTGATTCCAAAGTCATTTTTATGGAGTTAGTTCCGGCAGTTAATGAATTCCTTAATTTCTTTTCTAATGAGCTCCCTGTGTTCCTCCCAAAAGAGAAATATATTTTTGTATAGACCTCCTTCCTGATACTCAACCCAGTTCTATTACCCCTTACTATATGGCCCTGACGGAGTTAAAGGAGTTGAACGAGGAATTGAGGAATTTATTGGAGAAGGGTTTTATTAGGCCTAGCTAATCCCCTTGGGTTTCACCATTGTTGTTTCTGAAGAAGAAGGATGGTACTTTTAGAATGTGCATCAATTACCAACAACTCAATAGGGTTACCATAAAGAATAAGTATCCTCTACCAAGGATTAATCATCTTTTCCACCAACTTCAAGGGGCTAGTCACTGCTCTAAGATTGAACTTCAGTTCGGGTATCACCATGTAAAAGTGAGGGAGTGTGACATTCCCAAGATGGCCTTACCGACTAGGTATGGGCACTATAAGTTTGTGGTTATGTCCTTCGATTTGACTAATACACTGGCTATCTTCATGGATCTTATGAATATGGTTTTCAAACCCTAACTTGATTTGTTTATGGTGGTTTTCATTGATGATATCTTGATCTATTCCCATAGTGAGGAGGAGCATGTAGATCATTGAGGGTAGTGTTGCAAATCTTGTGGGAGGAGAAGTTGTATATCAAAATGAAAAATATGAGTTTTGGTTGGGAGAGGTTGCTTTTTTAGGTCATGTAGTGTCGGGTGATGGTATTAAGGTAGATCACAAAATATGGACATGATTAAAAATTAGCCTAGACCTTTGACTCCATTGGACATTAGAAGTTTCTTGGGCTTTGTGGGTTATTACAGAAGGTTTATGAATGGGTTCTCCTCTATTGCTTCTCCTATGATTAAGTTTACCCAAAAGAAGGCAAAATTTGTGTGGATTGGTGTGTGTGAAAAGAGTTTCCAAACTTTGAACGACAAGCTTATCTCCGTTCCTATCTTGTGTCTGCTGGAAGGGTTGAAAGAGTTTATGATGTATATTGTGATGCCTTAAGAATTGACTTGGGTTGTGTTTTGATGTAAAATGGTGATGTGATAGCTTATCCTCTAGGCAACTTAAGGTGCAAGAAAAGAATTATCCTACCCATGATCTCGAATTGGCCATCATGGTGTTTGCTTTGAAAATATGACATCATTTTTGGTATGGGGTACATATTGATGTGTTTACCAATCATAAGAGTCTCCAATATATGTTCACCCCAAAAGATCTCAACTTGAGACAACAAAGGTGGTTAGAGCTTCTCAAAGATTATGATATGAGTGGCAATATCATCCTGGTAAGGCTAATGTTCTGGCCGATGCTCTAAGTAGGGTGTCTATGGGTAACCTAGCATATGTGGGTCATGGATAGGATGTGGCTAAAGAGGTTCATCGGTTGGCTAGATTGGGAGTTAGGTTGGAAGAGGTTAACAATGATGGAGTAGTGGTCATTGATGCCTCTAAATCTTCATTGATTGAGGAGGTAAAGGCAAAGAAAGATCTTAACTACACCTTGTTAGAGTTGAAGGCCTTTGTGAGAGATGGTAAAATGGAGGTTTTCTCCCAAGGGGGACATGGTATCCTTAGGTACCAAGGTAGGTTGTGTGTGCCTAGTGTGGATCACTTGAGAAAGAAGATTCTAGATGAGGCTCATAATTCTTCCTATTTTATTCACCATGGTTCTACAGAGATGTATAGAGATTTGAGGAATGTGTTTCGGTGGGGTAGTATGACGAAAGATATTACTATGTTTATATACGATTGTCACAATTGCCAACAAGTAAAAGTCGAATATCAAAGGTAGGGTATCCTAGTCCAAGATATAGAGATTCTTACTTGGAAGTGGGAGGAAATCAATATGGATTTTGTGGTTGGGTTGCCTAAGACTATAAAGCATGTTGATTCTATTTAGGTTGTGGTTGATAATACCACTCTAGTATCAGTATGACTCCTTTTGAGGATCTTTATGGGATACATTGTACATCACTGATTGGTTGGTTTGAGGTTGGAAAGGTGGCTTTATTGGGCCTGGATCTGGTTATGGATGCTCTTGAGAAGTTTAGGATGATTCGAGAAAGGTTGAAGACATCCCAAAGTCATCAAAAATCTTATGCCCATGTGAGAAGAAGAAACCTTGAAATCAAAGTGAGTGATTGGGTTTAGTTGCAAGGTTTTTCCAATGAAAGGTGTGGCCCATTTTGGTAAAAAGGGGAAGTTGAGTCTAAGATATATTGATCCTTATAAGGTCTTGAAAAGGGTTGGCAAGGTAGCTTATGAGTTGAAGTTACCTAGTGAAATGAATTTGATTCATCCGGTATTCTACGTCTCTATATTAAGAACATCTGTTCATGATCCTAATGCTATTGTGCCTCTTGATGTTGTGGGTGTTGTTGAGGATAACTTGACTTATGAGAAGGTTCCAGTTCAGATTTTGGATAGGCAAGTAAAGAGATTGAGGAACAAGGAGGTGATATCCATTAAGATCCTTTGGAGGAACCAACCATTCAAAAATGCTACTTGGGAGGCCGAAGGGGATATGCGTAATTAGTATCCTTATATTTTCCACTCCACTCAAGCATAAGGTACTAATTCTAAGTCCCCTATGTGATTCAAGTCTTATGTTTTAACCCCTATATCATTCATATGCATTCATGTTTAAGTTGGCAAGCCATGCTGATTTTACACTTATGTTGAGATTTTGAAAATGGTGTTTTAAATGTAATATTGCATTTTAGTTGGGGCTGATTATTTATGATCATTCTTGCTTTTGCGTCTCTTTTATATTCCGGGACAAATGTTCCCAAGGGAGAGATACTGAAATGACCCCAAAAAGTGCCCAAAAAAATGCCTCGAAATGGCCTGAATTTTAAATTTCATATATCTTAAAATTCATTTGTTATTTTGAAAATCTGACTTTATATTCTTGTTCAGGGGGTCAAATTTAGGAGGGAAAAGTTCTAGCCCCAATTTAGGAGCAAATAATTAGAAATTTTATTATTTGTAAATTTTCTTATCCAGAATCGATTTGCGATAGTGCAGTGACATGCAGCTGTAGCGGCCTTGAGTAAATTTGGCCTCTGTAATGGGTCCTCACTGCGGACAAGATGCAGACCTATTACTTTTGCTGCTGGTGATTTCTATCTTGGTACAAGGCTTTTGGGTCTTGGGCCTAAGTGTTCCCAAACGTGATTTTATCTATACTTAGCCATATTTCACCCTCATATCATCCTAAACATTCCTCTATACTCACTCAAATACTTAGTCATATTTTCACACTCAAATTCAAGTCCCAAATCCTCATCCTAAGCTAAGGTTCTTCATCAAGGTTCTTTTTCAAGCTTCAAGTCTCCATCTCCAATCTTCACCAAGTTCATCTCTAAGCTAAGGTATGTGGGTTTCTTTCATAGGTCATTTTCATCCATGATATCCAAGCCTCCTTTTACTAAAATTGCATGATTTAAAGTTGATTTACAAATGGGTCTTGATTATTATGAAATTCACTGCACACTATGTTAAAGCTATGTAAAGTTGTGACTGTTTTGCTATGTTTTGTACTGTAAATCTTTGATCTAATATAAGATTTGATGAGAGGTTTTGATGCATATGTCTTGAGGGTGTTTCAAGATGTTGATTGATGGTTTTACAATGAATTTTCTTGCATGATTTCATCTCTATATTTCATGGTTTTATACTAATATTGCACGCTCTCTAATTGTTTGATCAAATATCCGGATGTGGTTTCTTGAGGAGTTAAAGGTCCAAAGCATGAGATATGATATGAATGACTATAAGATGATGAAATGATCTTATGTACATGATATACTCTATATAAAGTGTAGCATTAGACCATACCCACTCCAGGGGGATAAGAGCCTAGGTATCCATGTTAGTGGTTTGTACTCATCAATAATGTCAGGGGTTTGTACTTCACTACCGTGTTGATAAGGTATGATTATCATCAACCATGTGAGGTACTTATACCACATAACCACCAAGGGGTTCATACCTTGAATAGTTAGCTTGGTCTCTTCTACACATACGATATCCTATATGAGCATGAGTTACTTAAGCATGTTTTACTTAAGCGTTAATCATACATGTCATATTGTTATACTATGCCTATTAATTAATATTATGTAATTTGATTATTATTCCTACCTATTGTTCCATTGCATCCTACATACATAGTACATTCAAATGTACTAACGCATACTCTTGCCTACATGATATCACCGTGTAGGAACCGGAGCCCAATTTGATCATCCTCCTCCACGTGGCTAGTTCGATGCTACTCAAGCTAGTTTGTGAGTCCTCTACTTTGGGGACGTTAGTCTACTCTCTATCTTGTTATGTATTGAGGCACTCTTCTCTATATTCTATTTGACTTTGAGGGTGAGCCCGGTTGCTTTGTCTTGGCCTCGCTTTTATCTATATAGTAGAGGTCGTTATTGGACATGCTGTGTATCTATGATATGAGTTGACTCTTGTCTTTTGACTATCATATTATGCAAGCCTTTTCCCTTAGTCCCTTTGGCCCTATTCTTGCTCTTTAATATTTTTATATGCTTCTGCGACCAATGATGTGTAGTGACAAGTTAAGTGGCTTGTTTGGGGTTCCTTTAGGTTCTCCATTCATAGTGTCACGTCTAGGACCTAGGCTTGGGTCGTGAACACTAGTACAAGTCATTGCTTGGGCTACAACTCATATGCTCCTCTTGTAATCTAGGCCTTTAGTTCTTTGTTCAAAATTTTGGCTCTCTATTTCTTGATACGAACCTATCTATACAAGTCATAGGGAGACCTATGACTCGTAGAGTGGCCTTGTAGGCTGACCTCCACTTAGAAAATTTCTAATTTTTGCTCACTATTCCTTGCTAAGAGATTACCCTATGACTCATAACTTGGGCTACGACTCATAGGTAGGCTTGTATGTCCTACACTTCAGTAAAATCTGCAACTTTCTCCCAAAATCATGCCAACCTACCTTTTCTGCAATAATAACACAAAAACACATAAAAACCATAAAAATATGCATTAAGAACTTATAAAATCTCTTGTTTTAGGCGTCAAATGTGTTGTATTTTGACAACACATCAGATATCAAGTCTCTTTTCTATGATTCCAAGTATCAAGTTTCAGACCCCATGTCATTTGCATACCTTCATGTTTATATTGACAAGTTCGTATTGATTTTGACACTTACATTGAGATTTTTGAATGTTGTTTAAGTGCATTTTTGCATTCTTGTATGGGCTGACATTATCTTAACTACATCTCCTATATACATTCTTTGACATTCGGGGATGAATGTTCCCAAGTGAGAGATATTGAAATGATCCCCAAAAGTGCCCCAAAAATGCCTATCATCGTAATTTCCATATATCTCAAAATTCATGCATGATATGAAATATCCGACTTCATATTCTTGATCAAGGGGCCAAATTTAGTGGGAGATGGGACTTGATCTTAGAGCAACCATAGCAAAATTTGAAATTTCAAAGTTTGCAATTTCCAATGAGGTTTCGTGCCCCAGCCACTTCGCTCTAGGGGCACGCCTTAATGTTAATTTTGCCAAGTTTTTGACATCTGGTCCAAGACCTTTGGTTCTTGGGACTAAGCCTTTCTATATGTAAAAATACCAATACTTAGCAATTTTCACCTTCATATCATATAAGACATTCGCTTATACTCTCTCAAACACTTACACAAATATTTTACTCAAAATCAAGGGGTGCCAAACTCATCTCGGATCTTAAGGATTTCATTCAAGCTTCAAGTCTCTAAATAAATCTTCATCAAGGAATTCTTCAAAGTCAAAGTATGTGAGTTTTAACCATTGGGTCCTTTATCCCATGGTGCCCAATCCTCCTTTTTACATAAATTGCATGTTCCTAAGTTGATTTACTTATGGGTCTTACTTATTATGAATTTGACTATGAACTATGTTAGGGTTTCATAAACTTGTGACTGTTTAAGCATGTTTTGAGCTATGAATCTATGATCCAGTGTGTGATTTGATGAAGAGTCTTGATGTATATTTCATGAGGGTATTACCAAGCATTAGTGGGTCGCTTTACATTGATTTTTCTTGCATGATTCACTCTCGAATTGCATGATTTTATACTACATTGCACACTCGCCAAGTATTTGATAAAATATCTTTTCAATAATTCTTAATATCCTAATGATCTATTGGTTGACTTACGAGTAAAGTGACTTTATGATGATTTTGGGCTTTCTAAAGTTGTGTTTAATACATGAAATTGTTGATGATATTGTAAAGTCGGATTAAGTCCTTTTCTCAAAGATTTCACCTTTTGGGAGTCCTTGATGTTGATGGTAATGCAAGGGTGAAGTTGTTGATAACCCATTCTTATGTTTGATGATAGGCTCACCATTTGAGGTCAATGATGTTAAAAGCTACTCGTGTCCTATCTTCCATGCTTCTTACAAGTTATTAAATCTATGACTATTTTAAGTATTCTATAGAATTAGACTTAGCATTGAGTGGACTAGAGGCAAGTACCCAAGTTCCAAAATTACATGTCACCATAGGTGATAGGGTTAGAGGTGAGTCCCCAAATCCTTAAGAGGTGAGTACCCTAAATCTGAAGGCTTGAGGCGAGTACTCGAGTTTAAGAACTAGAAGTGAGTACTCGGTTCACATAAGGAGGTTCACTTGGCAAGTAACTTCCCCCTTTTTTTACTGTAGGGTAGACATCGGGATTCTAAGTTGTAGCTTATTTGGTCTTACTTTATGTCAGTTGAAGTTTCTTCACACAATTATATATTATGTTCAATGAAAGATGAATAATTTTGCAAAGCATAATTTACTTAAGCATTGTTCATATATGCTATATTGATACTATGCTCTGTATTGCTTATCATTATGTATTTTAACTATGTTTTCTGTCTCTTGTTGCATTGCCTCCTACATACTTAGTACATTTAAACATACTAACGCATACTCTATGCCTATATGATGTTACCATGTAGGGACTAGATTTCTACTTGACTATTGTCCTCTATGTGGCTTGTTCGACATCTTGAACATATGCTTGGTGAGTCCTCAAGTTCGAGGACACTAGCTACTTTCTCTTGTTATTTCTAAAACTTCTTTATCTTAGTATTTGACGCTATACAGGTGAGATCAAAAAGTGTTATGGCCCCCGCTCCTGTCTAAATTTAGAGGTGTTGTTGGAATATTATGATGCATCTATGCTATGAGGTTGACCCTTTATGATTTATGATATCAAACAATTCGTTTAGTCCCATTTATATCTATTTTACTATCTTGATATCATTTATATTGATTCCACAATCAAGGATATGTGTATGATATACTGAGAGGTTTGTTTGGGGTCCCCTCAGGTTCCCCATTCGTCGTGTCACATCTAGGCCCTTGTTTGGGTCATGATAGAGCAATTAAGGTATTTGTTGGACAAGGGTTTTATTAGCCCTAGCTAATCATCTTGGGGTGCACCAGTGTTATTTGTGAAGAAGAATGATGGGTCCCTTAGAATATGCATTGACTACCGATATCTTAATAGGGTTAGCATAAAGAATAAGTACCCTCTCCCAAGGATTGATGATCGATTTGACCAACTTCAAGGGGCTATTCACTTCTCTAAGAATGATTTTTGGTACGGGTATCAACAAGTGAAAGAGAGGGAGTGTGATATTACCAAAATGGTCTTCCGAACAAGGTGTGGGCATTACGAGTTTGTGGTTATATCTTTTTAAGTTGACTAATGCACCGGGTATCTTTATGGATCTTATTAATATGGTCTTTAAACCCTACCCTAATTTGTTTGTGATTTTTTAATTGATGATATTTTTATCTATTCCCATAGTGAGGCAGAGCATGTGAGTCTTTTGAGGGTGGTGTTACAAAAATTAAGGGAAGAGAAGTTGTTGCTAAGCATGATATGTATGAATTTTTGTTGTAAGAGGTTACCTTTCTAGGTCATGTGGTGTCAGGAGATGGTATTAAGGTGGATTCTAAGAAAACATAGGTGATTAGAATTTTTCCTAGAACTTTGAACCCGTCTGATATTAGAAGCTTTTTAGGATTAGCGGGTTACTACCAAAGATTTGTGAATGGGTTCTCTTCTATTGCTTCCCCTATGACTAAGTTGACCCAAAAGAAGGCTAATTTGTGTTGAATGATGAGTGTGTAAAGAGTTTCCAAACTTTGAAGGATAAGCTTGTGTCCGTTCCTATCTTGTCTCTACCGGAAGGGTTAGAAGGGTTTGTTGTGTATTGTGATGCCTTTCGAATTGGTTTGGGTTGTGCTTTGATGCAAAATGGTAAGGTGATAGCCTATGATTATATACAACTCAAGGTGCATGAAAAGAATTATCCTACTCATGATCTTGAATTGGCCGTCGTGGTTTTTGCTTTGAAACTTTGGCGTCATTATTTGTATGGGGAAAATGTTGATGTGTTACCGATCATAGGAGTATCCAATATCTGTTCACTCAAAACGATCTCAACATGAGACAAAGAAGGTTGTTACAACTTCTTAAGAATTATGACATGAGTGTGCGTTATCACCCAAATAAGGCTAATATTGTGGCTGATGCTTTGAATAGGATGTCTATGGGTAACCTAGCTCATGTTGATGATGTGGGGCAAATAGGTGGTTAGAGAGGTCCATCGATTGGCTAGATTGGGAGTTAGGTTGGAAGAGGTTGATAATGGTGGTATAGTGGTGGTTGATGGTTTTAAATCTTCATTAGTTAAGGAGGTAAAGGCAAAGCAAGACCTTGACCCTTCCTTATTAGAATTGAAGGCCTTGGTGAGGGATGGCAAGGCAGAGGTTTTCTTCCAAGGGGGAGATGGTGCCTTGAGGTACCAAGGTAGGTTTTGTGTGCTTGTGCGAGTAACCTAAATAATATTGAGCCTCTTGATGCTGTGGGGATTGTGGAAGACAATTTGACTTATGAGGAGGTTCTCGTTGAAATCTTGGATAGGCAAGTGAAGAGGTTGAGGAACAAAGAGGTAGCTTCCATCAAGGTTCTTTGGAGAAACCAACAAGCTGAAAGTGCCACATAGGAAGTTGAGGTGGATATGCAAAAGTGATATCCTTATCTCTTCCACTCTACTCAAGCCTAAGGTACTAATTTTAGGCCCACTATGTGATTTCAAGTCTTATGTTTCATCCCCTACGTCATTTGTGTGCATTCATGTTTAAATTGACAAGTTAATGGTGATTTTAACACTTATATTGAGATTTTTTTGAAATGATATTTAAGTGAAAATTGTTGAATTCTTGTGTTGGATGAGAATTATCTTATTTTCTTCTCTTACATTTATTTCTTTGACATTTGGGGATGAATATTCCCAAGGGGGAGATATTGAAACGACCCCAAAAAGTGCCCAAAAATGTGCCTCAAAAGTACCTAAATTCGTAATTTTCATATATCTCAAAATCTACATGTGATATCGAAAATCCTACTTCATATTCATGATCAAGGGGCAAAATTGAGAGGGTAATGGGTATAACCACGATATTAGAGCAACCGTATCAAAATTTGAAATTCCAAAAATAAAATTTCCTAAGAGGTTTTCGTGCCCCCGGGGCAATGCGGCCTGGGCACGGACCTATGTATTTTTTTGCCAGTTTTTGTTGTTTGGTCCAAGGCCTTTGGGTCTTGGTCCTAAGCCTTCCCATGTGTAAAGACACCTATACTTAGTCATATTTCAACACCATATCATATAAGACATTCCCCCCAAACCTTCTCAAACACTTAGACAAATACTTCACTCAAAATTAAGTGTCCCAAACTCATTTTGAATCTTAAGGAATTCACTCAAGCTTCAAGTTCCCAATTTAATATTCATCAAGAAATTCTCCAAAGTTGAGGTACGTGTGTTTCAACCATTAGGTCCTTTCACCAATGGTGCCCAACCTTTCTTTTTACATAAATTGTATGTTTCTAAGTTGATTTACTTATAAGTCTTACATATAATGAATTTGACTATGAGCTATGTTGGAGTTTCATAAAATTGTGACTATTTAAGCATATTTTGAGCTATGAATTTGTGATCCATTATGTGATTTTATGAATGGTTTTGGTGTATATTGTATGAGGATATTACCAAGTGTTAGTGGGTTGATTTACTTCAACTTTTCTTGCATGATTTCACTCTTTAATTATATGATTTTATACTAGCATTACACATCTATCAAGTGTTTGATAAAATATCTGGTTTTGGATTCTTAGGCTATTGATTATCTATTGCTTGACCTATGACTTGAATGACTTTATGATAATGAAAGGAAGTTATCTATAGTGTTGCAAGTTGACCACACCCTGTTGAGGGGGTGCTATACCTCAATCACCATGGTTAGTAGGTTATGAAAATCATCAACCAATTGAGGGGTTGATACCTAAATCACCATAGATGGTAGGGTGAGACAAGCATCAACCAATTTGAGGGGTTGATACCTCAAACACCATAGATGGTAGGGTGTGACAACCATCAATCAATTGAGTGATTCATACCTCAATAGCCTTTCCAAGGGGGTAGTAGGCCTTAGACTCCATAATGATGGTCTCTTACTATTCGTGTAATAGGTTCTATATAAGCATGTTTACTTTAGGTATCATTCATGCATGACATGTTTCTATATGCTCATCCATTGCCTAAATTATGCTTTTTGATTATATTGCCTATCTCTTTTTGCATTGCATCCTACATACTTAGTACACTCAAATGTCCTAATGCATACTTTATGCCTACATGATGTTACCATGTAGGAACCAGAGTTCCACCTGATCATCTTTCTCCACGTGTCTAGTACTATCTCTTCAAGCAAGTCTAGTAAGTCCTCAACTCCAAGGATGATGTCATTTGTTATTATATATGTAAAGACTCTGTTTATCTGATTACATTGTTTTGACTATGAGGGTGAGCTCAGAAAGTTGTCTTGGCCTCCGCTCAATTCTAAGTTTAGAGGTGTTGTTGGACAAGTTATGTGATGTTGCTATGAACTTTGACGTTCTTGACTCTTGTATGTTTTAAGCTATGAAAGACTCCCTTAGTACCTTTGCCCTTATTTCTACTTTCTTATTGTTTTTTAATTGCTTAAGCGACCAAAGATGTGTAATGATATATTAAGAGGCTTGTTTGTGGTCCCTTTGTGTTCCCCATTCGCCGTGTTATGTCTAGGACCTAGGCTTGGGTCATGACATATTCCAAGCTATTTACATAAGGGTTTTACAATATGTTGGTGGTTTGATTTGCATTGAGTTTTCTCACGTGATTTCACTCTTGAGTTATATGATTTTGAACAAGCATTACACGCCTACCAAGTGTTTGATAAAATTCCATGTTTTGAATTCTCAAGATATGTACATGTTTTACAAGTCAAGTGACTTTTTGATGAACATGGGCTATTAAATATGTTATGAATTCATGAAAATATGTATGACTATGCAAGTATGAAGTTGAGACAATTTTCAAGATTTGACCTTTTGTGAGCCATTCATGTTAAAGCAACGGTTTATGTATGATGATGATCTACTCTCATATTTCAAGTTAGGCTCACCATTAGAGGTCAAGTATATTTAAGTTCTACTCATATCATGATGCTATGTTTACTACAAGTTATAAAGTTATGATTATGTCAATTATTCCATGGTATTAAACTTAGCACCGATGGATTGGATGTTGGCATGGACTATCTTCAAGGGTCCATACTCCTTTCCTCAAACTATGTGCCAATATAGGATATGTTATACCCTTGCTATACTAGTGCATCCATTTAGTGCACTTTATCATGAAATCATTTTTGAAATAGAATGGGTTCCAGTAAGGAAGGTTACTTCTCCAAAATGGTACAGGCTTCTATAAGGTAAGGCATGGTTTACCTTTGCAAATCGACCGTCTCCTTACCGATGAGGGGTAATTATCGAGATTCCAAGTTGTAGCTCACTTGGTCTTACTATTTGCCAATTGAGGTCTCTTCCACATATGTATTGTCATCTATACAAGTCAACTAATTTACAAGTATGTTTATTTCAAGCATTGATCATGCATGCCATATTGAGATTGTGCTATCTATAGACTATGATTATGCATTTTGACTATATTGACTTATGCCTTATTGTATTGAATCCTATATACTTATTTTATTCGAACGTTTAATGCATACTTTATGCCTACATGATATCACCATGTAGGGGCTGAAGCTCCTCTTGATCATCTTCCATGTGGCTAGTGCGATGATTCGAAGATAAGCTTGGTGAGTCCTCATGTTCGGGAACACTATCCACTTCTCTTGTTATTTCTGAGTATGCT
The DNA here is from genome assembly GCA_025642045.1 of Solanum sejunctum. NCBI lineage: Eukaryota > Viridiplantae > Streptophyta > Magnoliopsida > Solanales > Solanaceae > Solanum > Solanum sejunctum. Next base: position 81,203 of record JAOTQJ010149957.1, read on the forward strand.
TTTATATTAAGCATTTGATATATGAGGGTGAGCATAGAAAGTGTCTTGTCCCTAGCTCCACTTTAAGTTTAGAGGTGTGTGTTGGATATTATGATGTATTTATAATAAGAGCATGATTCTTTATTTCACGGTTATATTTAAAGCTTTCCTTAGTCCCGATTCCCCTTTTATTTGAATCTCTTATGATTGTTGTTTACTTTACTTCTGTGAACAAGGATGTGTGATCGATATGCTAAGAGGCTTGTTTTGATTCCCTAGGTTTCCCATTCACCATGTCACTACTAGGCCCTTGGCTTGGATCATGACAAACTTGATATCAGAAAACTAGGTTGTTAATGGTTCTCGGATTCCAACACACCGCACTAATTAGAGTCTTGTTCATGTTTGTGAAGTGCACCACAACTATGAGTAAGAGGCTATGAGATATTTTAGGAAATGTTTCCCTTCTTCATGGTCTATGTCATGCTATAGAACTTAAAATAAGGTTTCCCCCTAATGAATGTTCTTTGCTATTCTATATTATGCCAATTCCAATGGGAAGAAGAGCCGTGCACCCGAGGAGCAACCAACTCTGCCCGCCTCTCAAGCTCCTTAAGAAGGAGGGGTAGGCTAAGAAGAATTTTGAGATGCTATTGCAATTTTGGCTCATGTTGTGACCAACCAATCAACAAAAGGGACCAAGCTCCTTATGTTCTTACTCTAGCCTTAAGGATGAGGGATTTTACTAGAATGAACCCAGCAGAGTTCCATCAGTCTAAGGTGGATGAGGATCCTCAGTAATTTATTGATGTGGTGTATAAGGTTTTATATATTGTAGGGGGTAATTAAGAGGAAAAGGTGGAGTTGGTAGCCTACCAACTCAAAGGGGTGGCTCAAATTTGGTTCACCTAATGGAAGATGGAGAAGGGGAATAATAATGTCATCCTTTGGGAAGAGTTCAAGGTGAAATTCTCAATCAGTTCTTTACTTAGAGCTAAGGGAGGCAAAAATGATGGAGTTTATGAACCTTAAGAAAGGTTCCATAAGTGTGAGAGAGTATGCCCTCAAGTTCAACCAACTCTCCAAATATGCCCCACAATTAGTTGCCGAGTCGGGGTCAAGGATGAACAAATTTGTGTTGGGTGTGTCCAACGTGGTTTGTGAGAAGTGTCGTACCACCATGTTGGTAAGTGATATGGATTTGTACTACCTCATGACTTATGCTGAACAACTAAAGGGGAAAAAACTTAGAAAAAGAAGAAGTGGTGAGGCTAAGAGGGCCTATTTTGAAGGTGGATTCCAAAATCCCAAAGGTGGCCCGTTTCCTAAATGCTATATATTCCAAGGCCAAGGGTCTTCCAATGCTTCCAACTCTCCAACACTTACCAAATATTTCATCCAAATTCAAGTGTCCAAAGCTTAATTTTGGATCTCAAGAACTTAATTCAAGCTTCAAGTGTTATTCAAGTTTAGATCAAGGAAAACTCCAAAAGCAAGGTGTGTGGATTTCGACCATTGGGTCCTTTCACCCATGGTGCCCAACATTCCTTTTTATGACAGTAGCATATTTTCAAGTTTTATTACTTATGGGTATTACTTTTTATGGATTATGATTATAAATTATCTTGGGGTTCTGTGAAATATTGAATGGAAACATACGTCAACCTATTTCAAGCTTATACTATGAAATGATTCTTCAATTATGACTATACATATTTTGAGCTATGGTCCATTATGAGATTTAATGAGGGATTTCAAGGTATCTTATGTTAGAGTTTTACTATATGTTGGTGGATTGATGTACACTGAGTTTGATCATACCACTTCACTCTTAAATTGCATGATTTTCAACTAGCATTACACACCCGCCAAGTGTTTGATAAAATGTCTTGACAAGAATTCTTGAGTTACTAATGATCTATTGCATGGTTTACAAGTCCAGTGATATTAAGATGATTGAGGAATTGTATATATGTGTTGAATTTATGAAAAGTATCTATAGTGTGCAAGTTGACCACACCTTGTTGGGGTGGGGGAGGTGGCATGCCCATTCACCTTCTTGAGGGGTTATGAAGCCTCAATCACCTTTATGGGGGGTGACATACCCGTACTACCTTGTTGAGGGGTAGATAGTTCAGTCACCTTGTCAGGGGGTGGCATGACTGTACTACCTTATTGAGGGGTATATATGTTAATCACCTTGTCAGGTGGTGGCATGCCCACACTACCTTGTAGAGGGGTATGTACATCAATCACCTTGTTAGGGGGTGGCATGCCCGTACTACCATGTTGAGGCATAAACACCTCAATCACCTTTCAAGAGGGTGGCATGCCTTGGATTCCAAGTAATAGTTTTCTTGGCATATGAATATGATCTCTTCCTACATATGTAATCTACATTCTCAAGTTTTACAAGCATGTTTTACTTTAGATACTGGTGATGCATGCCATATTGATATTATACTTATCTATTGTTTATGCCTACATTTTGACTATGTTGCCTCTGTCTTGTTACATTGCATCCTACATACTTAGCATATTCAAAAGAACTAACACATACTCTATGCCTATATGATGTTACCATGTAGGAACCAGAGCACCTCTTCATCATTCCCCCACATGGCTAGTTCGGTGCTTTAGAGATACGTCTTTGTGAGTCCTTAAGTTCGAGGAAGAAATCTATGCTACTCTTGCCCTTTTTGTTATTTCCTTATGTTGAACACTTAACACTATGAGGGTGAGCATGGATAGTGTCTTGGCCCCAACTCCAATCTATGTTTAGAGGTGTTGTTAGAAGAAATAATGTACTTATATTTTGAGCCTTGACTATTCTATGTTTTATGCTATGAAAGACTTTCCTTAGTCCCATTTTCCCTTATTTGTTTCTTTTTCTATCTCTTGTTATGCTTATATGACCAAGGATATGTGACTGTACGCTAAGAGACTTGTTTGGGGTTCCTTCAGGATCTCCATTTGCTATGTCATGTCTAGGCCCTAGGCTTGGGTCATGAAAAACTTTTTATCATAGCACTAGGTTGCTAATGGTCCTTGGAATCCAACACACTGCACCGATTAGAGTCTTATTCATGGTTATGAAGTTCACTACAACTATGAGTAAGAAGCTATGAGGCGTTTTAGGAAATGTTTTCCTACTTTGTGATCTATGTCGTGCAATAAAAGTTAAGGTAAGGCTTTTTCCTCTAATGAATGTTCTTTGCTATTCTTGATCATGCCTATTCCAAGAGGAAGACTAAGAAGAGCTCATTCACTCGAGGAGCAACCGATCCCTCCTGCTCCTCAAGTTCCTCAAGATGGGAGAGTGGCTCATGAAGTATTCCGGGATACTATTGCCATATTGGCTCAAGCTATGGCTAACCAAATCAACCAAGGGGCCCAATCTCCTCATGCTCCTACTCCAACATCAAGGGTGAGGGATTTTACTAGAATGAACCAACCAGAGTTCCAAGGGTCTAAGGTGGATAAGGATCTTCAAGAATTTATTGATAAGATTTCATCTATTATGGGGGGTAATTACGAGGAAAAGGCAAAGTTGGCAGCCTACCAACTCAAAGGAATGACTCAAATTTGGTTCATCCTATGGAAGATGGAGAAAGGGAATAATAATGTTATCCTCTGAGAAGAGTTCAAGGCAACATTTCTCAACCGATTCTTTCCTATAGAGCTAAGGGAGGCTAAAATAATAGAGTTGATGAACAATAAACAAGGTTCCATCAGTATAAGGGAGTATGCCCTCAAGTTAAACCAACTCTCCAAATATACCCCATAATTGGTTGTCGAGCTAAGGCCAAGGATGAACAAATTTATGTC